>CABFVX010005169.1:40096-54201 GCA_902151425.1 Timema shepardi | reverse complement strand
AGGTATGTAGAGCAGAGCTTGTTTAAACTGTACCTGTGAATTGTTCTCATCACTCAGTAGAACACTCATTGGTCAGGTATCAACAATCAATGTGTTGATTTAAAATGCATAAAAAAGAAATCTGTTCAAACCAATAGAATGAGTGTGTATTCATTTAGCACGGATTGTGTACCGCTGTGCACACAAGGTCACTGCAGATGTCTTCTCTACACAAGGCTATCTGTATAGTTGCACTCATGAAGGAGCAACGAGGAAGACAGTGTTTTAGGTGAAATCTACCCGCATTTGTTTGAGTGGCAGAGTATAAAACAAAATAGGAAATATCACCCTCAATACATCCAAAGAGGATTCAAACCTTGATCTCTCGGTCACCAGCATTTCAGTACACATTATATGCATATTCACACATTTGTAATCTTTATTGATACCGAATGGACTCTCATCATTTAGACTGAACCACTGCCTAGAGAGATTATTTGTTTAATTTTTTGTTAATATCGTTTTTCCTAATTACCATGAGAACAGTACTAATTATTAACATTATCTGGATTACATCATTGGTTTTACAATTGATTTATGTCATCAGGAAATTTACAAACTTATATGAATGTGATCAGTACAGGTGTTTTCTAAGATAGATAAGAGTTGGTAAAGATGAGTGATTCCACTAATTGGGGGAAATATAGCAACATTTAGTGATAGAGGTGGTATCCGTGGTGGCAGCACTCAGCCTTGTAGAGTACCGTCTTCATTAATAATAGGCTGGACATTTCCTCTTTCTTACACCCATGCAGACCATAAAAATAAAACTTAAAGACATGTTTTATTTTCGTTAATTCAATTTTAAATCATAAATAAATAATAATAGTTTTTTTTATATATATATAATTTTTAAACTCATATTACCCGCCTCGGTGGCTCGTAGTTGGCTAACGCGCTTGTCGTGTTGAGCTCGACTGCTGTGGACGGGGAGATCGAGGTTCGAATCTCGGTCGGGTGAACTGGGGGTGGTTTTTCCTAAATGGTTTTCCACTCCCCCTCCACGCAGATGCGGGTTCACTTCCTTTAATTCAACCTTCCCAATTCCTAATCCACTAGAGTAATTAGTACTGAAAGCGTATAACCCGAACGGGTAGTAAGACGCGGTGCTAAATATTATTATTATTATTATTATTATTGTTAATAATAATAATAACATCCTCACACTACGGTATTTTTTTTTATGGTTATGGCAGCTCTGAACCTACCAAACCACTAAAAACTATCTTCGATTATCGTATAATGTTCTCTTTTGTGACTTATTAGGAGTACTAGATCTACAGTCCAATTTTCATAGGAATGTACTTTTAGAAAATACAAACATATTTACGGATTTGTTCAACATTGATAACATTTTACTATTTTATTGTTATTTTATGTATATCAAAAGGGACAACTGAAGATCACATGACTAGACTCATGAACATATGAAAGTAGATCCATGTTTAACGTGATGTACCCAGTTCTGCGATTGTAAAAGTTTAAAAACGGAAAATCGAAGGTTCATAGGAAAACCTTATCTGACAGCTAGAGGCTAGAGAAGTTACTTGGAATTAAAAATAAGATCATTTCTCTGTCATATGAGGCAAGGTTGACTTTTTACTGTCAAATGGTGCTGTTCTAGGGTAAGATGGTTTATATATCATGTTTAAAAATTCTCATAGTAACTAAATACTTAAAAAGCATACGTTGTGCAATATGTGAAGGTTATTTGAACTCCTACGTTACATAATATGACAAGTCATTCGTCATACATTTGAATCGCACTCTTATCACATAAGCACTCATCCAGCGTTCGCAGACACTCCTCTCCAAAGTACGATTTGCAGCCTTAGTCTCACGGAGAGAGCGCCTATCTGGGCTGGAAGTACAATGGTTCAAGCCCAACCTGTGTCGACTTGTGGGATGTTCAGGGGTGTCGAGAGCTGATTCAAACATGGGTGTTATCTGTTCCTCTTGTGGGAACATTGGCTGGCACAGGTTTCTCTGTCAACATCTAATCATCTTGTTAAATCAATCAAGAAGGTGACCTGGCGGTCTAGGGGTAAGGTGTCAGACTTCTGTGCTGGCGGCCGGGGTTCAATCCTCGGTCCCGGCACAGATTTATCTGATTACCAAACCCTTCCTTCACCTCTGACAAGACATCTTGTGAATGTGGGGAATGCCAGGCCTACACCGTGGTTCGGATTTCACGTTAAAATGTAGTTCCTCCATTTCATCTCACAATCACCCTACCATTACACATTAGCGTAAGTGCGTATAACCCGAACGGGTAGTAAGACGCGGTGCTAATCATCTTGTTAAATCAACACTGGCAGGACCTCACTATATTCCATTTCATTCCTCTATATTCTCCTCTTGTGCGTTAGTAAAATAGTGTCAGCGGCCAATATTTCCACCTGAGACACGACTTGACAGCGGCTCTTGTTAAATCTTCCCATTTACCTAACTCCCAGTTACTACATAGCTGTTCCCATTTACCTAACTCCCATGTTACTACATAGCTGTTCCCATTTACCTAACTCCCAGTTACTACATAGCGGTTCCCATTTACCTAACTCCCGGTTACTACATAGCTCCTTGCATCAATGGTCACACTGTCAGTCACATGTCAGTTATATAGTAGACTGGATCACTGATGCCGAGAAAGGTCGAGGTTTGAATGTTCCAAGATACACTGGATGTGATCATCACTCTCTCCCCATGCTAATTCTGGTGCACTTACTCTAAATTACCTTCCTCATCCCTAACTCTTTAAATTAAGTCTTTGATTATTATGATGTTAACTGTACAGATGTGAAACAAACACTTTTCATCCCTTGATTTTATTACATGTATAGAAGAAGTTACTGGATTGATTTTCATGTATTCATACGTCAAGTCTTGTGATTCGCAGTTGTGTGGATATAAATTAACAACAATAATATAGTAAAATGCGATTGCTTTGACCGCATACCACTCGGTTCATGGTGGCTGTGAGAAGCGGAAATAGGGAATTTAAATATGTGGCAGAAAATCTCTGTTCGTTTTGCATTTAAGGACTAAAACAAAAGTGTGTTATTGTGTTTTGTGTGTGTTTTGTGTTAGTCCATGAGATGGCTGTACAATGTTTGTTACCCACCTCGGTGGCGTAGTTGGCTAACGCGCTAGTCGTGTTGAGCTCGACCGCTGAGGACGGGGAGATCGAGGTTTGAATCTCGGTCAGGTGAACTGGGGTGGGGGGTTTTCCTAAATGGTTTTCCACTCTCCCTCCACACAAATGCGGGTTCACTTCCTCTAATTCAATCTTTCCAATTCCTAATCCATTAGAGTAATTAGTACTTAAAGTGTATAACCCGAACGGGTAGTAAGACGCGGTGCTAAATATTATTATTATTATTACAATGTTTGTTTCTAGACCATGTCCACACAGATAAGTGTTAAAACATTTAACACTGGGAAAAAAAACTAAACGTACCCTTCATAAATTTGATGTTTAGTAGCTGCTAGAATATTAAAAAAAAAAATGTAATCAATTTAATAAATAAACATCTTTTACCAAGGAAAACTGGAAAAAAAGTTTAGTCAGGAAGACTGGTAAAATGTTGTCTTGAAAACTTTTAAAATTCAGGGATTGTATAAATAACTTTTAAAGCCAGCCTGAATTTTAACATAACATAATTTATTACAACTACCCATTCCAATAATATGCAATAATGTTCCTAAGATTGTAAACTTTTAATAAAAATTTATTGTTGTGGTGCATGTCCTTTAACCAGAGCATATATTTAGATTGTGCAGAGGTTTTTGAAAATTTAACTTATCTCAAATATGTTTCCATTAAACATGGTCGGCCAGCCTCTGTCCACTTGAGACTATATTATGGATAAATAACTTCCCCCAACACTTGAAACTCTAATAGAATATTGCCTGAAGAACTTACACACACTCCAGTTTTAATATTAGAATCCGCTGTGACAGCGCAAACATAAAATGTGCTTAATTTTTTTTTTTTTGACTTTGTAGGAAATGTCAGTCAGAAAAGTTGTTTTAGTTGTCATCAAATGTTTTTGGGTTTTAAATCATTGATTCACTCTTTTCGATTTGAAATAATAGATAAATGTTGAAAGAGTTTTCTCACCACACACGCCAATAACTCATTTGTTTACACAATTTTTATATTTTTAAACATCACTCTAGCATCCTTATTTTTGTAAAAATGAAACACAAGTATAATTTTCTCAGGAAGATCCTTATCTAACAGCTAGACAAGTTTATAAATGTGTCATGTCATGTGCGTTTGTTGCTGGATATTATATTATTATTATTAGCACCACGTCTTACTACCCGTTCGAGTTATACGCACTTACGCTAATGTGTAATGGTAGGGTGATTGTGAGATGAAATGGAGGACCTACAGTTTAACGTGGGATCCGAACCACGGTGGAGGCCTGGCATTCCACACATTCACAAGATGTCTTGTCAGAGGTGAAGGAAGGGTTTGGTAATCAGATACATCTGTGCCGGGACAGAGGATTGAACCCCGGCCGCCAGCATAGAAGTCTGACACCTTACCCCTAGACCGCCAGGTCACCGACATGGATATTATTAAACTAATAAAGTAGTAAACTGTTATAAAGGTTAATATACTAGACCATAACTTCCCGTTGGGCCATCCGTGAGCGCTCGGTGTACACCTTTAACTCCAGTGGACCGTTTAACAGAGCTACTGATATTAATCACAATTTCCCAAATCTCAACGAATGTATATTTTCTCATTTTATTATGATTTGTGTGATGGCCACACACAAATGACTGTCCCTAGTTATTAAATTATTCTAATAATTTGTCCACAAAGAGGGAATACCTTACTCCGACTCAAGGGTCATCGGTTCATTCCTCATCTGCTGGACTGAGGGAGATTTCCTGCACTCCCTCCAGTCATAAATCGACATGATCCCTCTTACTCACCTCTAGAATAAACAGTGTTTAGACCTGTAGGATTATGTAATTGACTTCAGAGTCTGGGGTCAGTTTCTGACCATTTGCACCGACTGATGGACTTTTCTGTATCTTTTTCCCCATTTCTCTCTTGAAATGACTGGTATTGGGTTTCTTTAGGTTAAAAATAATATCACTGATAACTGTTACAGTCACTAAATTCACACTCCCGAACCTGTTCACTTAGTTTTAATATTTCTGATAGTCATTGTCGGCACTAGAGCTTACCTAGTTGGTGTGCAGGATGGCGCATGGGATGTTGCGTCTGGTGGCGGCCCGGGGACGTCTGCTACATTCCGGTGTAAGCGGCAAGGTGTGCGATATCTGCCGTGCGCAGGGGAGACTGTTCAGCTCGTCACGGCCTGTCAGGGACAAGCAACAACAGCCGCCCCCCAGGGGGATACCCTACACCAAACTCACGGTGGGAGTCCCCAGGGAAGTGTGGCAGAACGAGAGGAGGTAACGTCTTATGGTGATCGTGTCGCATAACTGGTAATGTTAATAACCGTCTCCTAACTGGGACATCGGGTTCAAGATTACGCCCGGACCAGAAAACATACCGAGGTTTGGTTTTTGTGAACTCTCGACTTGGAGACATTTGCATCACTTTAATCGCTTTTTCATTTTAACATAAATATGTGTAATTTGGTTGTTTGTTAACAAAGCTACAGTAGCCCCGTGGCTTCTTTGGTGCTGACTGACAGCTCACAGCTGACTTCTGACAGTCAACATTTAGGTATATACCTACATTTTGACTGTCAGAAGTGACAGCTGCTAAACACATGTTTTTGCAGATCATATGGTTCGGCGTAGGGATACGTAATTTGGTCTGGTAACTTTCCAAAACTGTCAGTCAGCACCAAAGAAGTCATGGGGCTACTGTACCTGCTTTGGTAGCTGCATGGTGTAACGCGCTAATCTTGCAGTAAACTAGACTGCCAATGAAGGGTAGATCAAGGTTTGAATCTTGTTCAGGTGCACCGAAGGGGGTTTTCCACCCTCACACTTCCTACAAATCTAACCATCCTAACCCCTAAGACCAATAGCATAGTTGGTATCGGCCTATAACCCGGATGGGTAGTAAGAGGCAGCTCTGGATCTGTTTCAGGGTCGCCCTGTCCCCGGCCGCCGCCGCTACTCTGGTCAAGAAGGGGTTCAACGTTCAGGTGGAGAATGGCGCCGGGGCCCTGGCATCCTTCAGGGACGATGACTATGCCGCGGTAGGCGCAAAGGTCACCGGTAACGCTTACGACTCGGGTAATCCACCTTGGTGTTCAGGTCTTGCTGATAAGATTAGAGACATGTCCTTGGAATCTTAAGAATATTGGAGTATAAAAAAAATAATTCAAATTGATACCTAAATGCAGGGAAAATGAGGAAATGTCGTGGAATTTTGATTAAACAGGGTGTCCAGCGACCTGGAAAACCTGGAAAACAGGGAATTTGCTTGGTCAGGGAAAAGTCAGGGAATTTTATTAAATTTCTGGAAATTTTACATTACGTCTATATAAAGCCTCATATTTTGATTCACAATAGTCAAAATAACACTTTTCTTCCAGTTAATACCTACCTAAAATCACTTTCGCACCATTGTACATGTTGAGAAGATTTATATCACTTCTCAAGGTCAACACGTAAGTTTTGTGTATTTCCACCTTTCTACCACGTGTCTTTAGCCAAAGTTGAGTCATGATTATTCACATGCGCACAAAATTTGACTAGGCCTACATTTTAAGTGGAAGGAGCTAAGAATGTCTGTCCCACAACTATTTTAAAACGTTCTTGCTTGAGGCAATCTTTTAATGGCTCAATACAATTTTACTGAAATCTATTTTTAACTTAAAATAGTCCATTTCCACGGAGGTAGAAATTATTTAATCCCTTTATTGAGTGATACAACTTCAGAATGTGTATGTATCTAAAAAAAACATATTATTTAATCTGTGATCTTAAAAAATTATTTTCGTAATATACGTAATATCGATAAATAGTGGTCTGGGAAAAAGTAAGTTGGATCTGGAAAACCTGGAAAAGTCAGGGAATTTAAAAATATAGTTTGGCCGGACACCCTGTTAAAAATAAGGAGAAAGCACGTAATTTAAATACTTGGCTAAATAAAACACATTCATTTCACACGTAGACACTAAAACCAAAGTAAGAGATGTTAACACGTGTGTTTTCTAGTAATGGTTCTCTCTTGAGTTGGTTGTACAATGCTTGTTTTTTTACCTCATTTACAAATAATACATAAAACATTTAAAACTGGATAAATAACTAGTAAAAATGTAGATGTTAAAATGAAAAAATTGGGGGAAAAAAAATGTTTTCTAGAAAATTTGTCGCATTGATTTGGATTCCAAATAAAACTAAACGTTAAAAATTTAAATGTTCACTTGTCAAAGTATATTTAAAAAAAAATCATAAATTTTACATTCCGCAAGGTGTCTAGTATCACAGGGCACTTATTATATACTTATCTTGAAGATCTGGGTTCAATCTTTGTTAAGAACAATGAGGCTCAGTTCTTAACGGTTTTCTATTGTTGTAGTAAATACAGCTACATTTCTTACCTTCCTCATTCTTATTTCCTTGGATTAAACTAAAATAAATATTATTTTTTTTAAATCCTCTTAAGTTCACTGGTAAAGAAAGTGACCGACTATTTTTTAATCTTAGGGTCTTTGGTTCAATTTGAAGCGGGATAAAATTGGGTTCATTTCCTCTCCCCAAATGGTAAATCAATGGTCTGTAATCTGGTTGTTGTGTTGGTCCTTTGAAGTACGAATCAAGTTATTTTAACCAACTAATATTCTCCGCAGACATTGAACGAGTGAACACTCTGTTGAATTTGTCGTTCCAGACATTGTCCTGAAAGTCCGTCAGCCGTTGGAGCAGGAGGTGGCAAAGTTCCGGGAGTTGAGTACCCTCATATCCTTCCTGTACCCGGCACAGAACAAGCTCATCATCGACCAGCTGGTGCCCAAGAGCATGACTCTATTCGGTGAGTCGCTAGTGTGTTTACACTCCTGTGTTTTAAAGATGTCGGGAGTCGAAGGTTAAAATGGCATTATTCCTTTGTTCGTGTTTTAGGCATGGACTGTATCCCACGAATCTCAAGGGCACAAGTGTTCGATGCGCTCAGCTCCATGGCCAACGTTGCCGGATACCGGGCCGTCATAGAGGCGGCCAACCATTTCGGACGCTTTTTCGGAGGTGAGCCACAATTCGATATTTTTTTGTGTGTGCTATTTTGTGTCGTAAGTATGGGGAAATTTACTTAAATATTTATCTACTATTAGTTTTTTTATTAACCTTATTTTTATTTGTTTTTGTCACGCTAGCTATCTATACAATCCTTAAACATGTAGTGTCAGCATGGCAACGCTGTTATATGGACCGAGGTTCAATCCTCGGTCCCGGCACAGATTTATCTGATTACCAAACCCTTCCTTCACCTCTGACAAGACATCTTGTGAATGTGTGAAATGCCAGGCCTCCACCGTGGTTCGAATCCCACGTTAAACTGTAGGTCCTCCATTTCATCTCACAATCACCCTACCATTAAACATTAGCGTAAGTGCGTACAACCCGAACGGGTAGTAAGACGCGGTGCTAATAGTAGTAATAATAATAATAATAATAATAATAATAATAATGTTATATGGCAACGCTGCAAGTTTAAGCTACTTTTTAATTCTTTCCAAAAACATAGCTTTACATATTTAAAAAAAATGTATATTTCCAAAAAATTTATAATCCTCTGTAGCTTTGAAAATGATAAGAATATGTAACTATAAATCAATTAAAGAGAAGTTTGTTTATTTTTTCAACTCTTTTTTCTTCGTTGTCACCTAGATTACATTAGTTCACATGGTTGTTATTAATATATCCTGATAATAGAAGTCTGATAAACAAATGAACTCGGATATTACAAGCTTTTACTACCCCTTCTTCCCCTCTCATGACTTGTCATTAGAGTTTTATTAATATTTGGAACAACCATTTGTACGTGACAAGAAAGCATGGGATTTGTTTTTTTGAGAGGGGGGGGGGGAGCCCGAAGAGTTGCTGGTTAGGCCATGTCCTCAAAAGGCGTACACGACTAAACAGAGTTTGGGCAACCCTGTCTTTATCATTTGTTTGCGATCAGGTCAGATAACGGCAGCAGGAAAGGTCCCTCCAGCAAAGGTCCTTGTGATTGGTGGGGGGGTAGCCGGACTGGCTGCCATGGCCCAAGCTAAGCACATGGGCGCCATTGTCCGAGGCTTTGATACACGCGCCACTGTCAGGGAGCAGGTGGAGTCCCTAGGGGCAGAGTTCCTGGAGGTCGAGTTTAAGGTAATAGTAGTCGACACAACGTCATCTTATCCTCTAGTTTGTTTATGTTTTAGATACTAACATTTCACAATCACGTAACTCCCCGAATAAACTAGACTACTGATGACAGGGAGATCAACTTTTGAATCCCGGTTGGGTTTACTGAGGGAGGTTTTCCTAAATGGTTTTCCACCCTCCTTCTACACAAATTTAATTTTAAACTTGACCCTCTTAATCCCTAACTCATTAGCAGAATTTGTACATATGCGTATAACCTGAACAGATAGTAAGACACGGTGCTAAAAAAAACACGAAACTCATCATTACATTACTAAGAAGTAAGGTCAGGGGGGCAAAACACACTTTTATATTCTAGGTGGACTTAAATCTAATAAATAAAATATTCTATATATTCTATGTATATTTTTTGTTAATTATATGCTTTGAAAAATATTATTATCAAACCCTTCCTTCACCTCTGACGAGACATCTTGTGAATGTGGGGAATGCCAGGCCTCCACCATGGTTCGGATTCCACGTTAAACTGTAGGTCCTTCATTTCATCTCACAATCACCCTACCATTACACATTAGCGTAAGAGCGTATAACCCGAACGGGTAGTAAGACGTGGCGCTAATAATAATAATAATAATAATAATAATAATAATGATAATGATAATGATGATGATGATGATGATAATTATAATTATAATTATAATGATAATATAATTATAATAATAATATAATTATAATAATAATAATAATATTATAATAATAATATAAGTATAATAATAATATAATAAAAATAATAATAATATAATAATAATAATAATAATTATATTGGTGAAGCTTTGTAATTGTCAAAGCAGGATTTATTTTTTGAAACAAAATTAATATTGATATTTTTTTTAAAGTCAAATCATTGTTTTGAATGTATGTACATTGCTACACATTAAAATTACTATCGAAACCTATTGTAAAGTTCTTGTGAACTAATATTTGACTCACAAATTCTTTCAGGAAGAAGGCGAGTCCGCTGGTGGATACGGCAAGGAGATGTCAAAAGAATTCATCGAAGCCGAGCATGCGTTGTTTGCTCGCCAGGCCAGGGAAGTCGACATCATCATTACGACAGCCTTGATCCCTGGAAAGAAGGCTCCAACACTGCTCCTTAAAGTTAGATAATCACTGTATTACATACTGTTATTTCTGGATCTCTTTTCTTTTTGTCGTTGAAATACAGAGGGGTACGAAAAAATGTACTCACTGTTTGATGGTCCATACATTCTGACAAATTTGACTTTCAGGTACAATTTTTGGCACTGAGAGAGAGAGTTATGGTAAATGTTCGAAATGACCACCAGCAGCGTCTAAACAACGTCGATGGCGCTGAACTGCAGACCGAACTATGCGTGTCTGTGTATCTTGCGTAATGGCAGCACATGACGCTACGATTGTTTCACGTAGCTCGTTGATTGTAGCTGGGTTTTTTTTTGTCGATACACATCATCCTTGATGGTCCCCCACAGGTAGAAGTCCAGAGGTGTCAAATCAGGAGACCGAGGTGGGTACTCGAAAGCACCTCTGTGACTTACACACCGTCCGGGTTGAGTGTCATCCAAGTACGACCTGACATCTCGGCGGTAGTGAGGCGGGGCTCCATCTTGTTGCATGTTAAACATTTCATCGCCATACAGAGTTTGGATGGCAGGCAAAATCCTTCTCTGAAGCATATCAAGATACACCTAACCAATTATGGTACCCTCGGAAAAGAAGGAACCAATCCAACCGCGCGATGACAGACCACACCACACATTAAGCCCCGATAGATTCTCCGCCTTGTCCACATGAACGTGAGGATTTTCAAAGAGCCCAGTAGACACAATTGTGTCGGTTCACGGTACCGTTAAGTTTTAGTCGTGCCTCGTCAGTCCACACAAACCTCCCTGCAAATTCCTCATCCTCGCCAACCATGTAAAGACTGCAGCACGCGATGAATGAGGCCGACCTCGGATCGAAGGATGGAATACTGTGAGAGGTTTGAGTACATGGTTGGCGAGGACGACCCACATCCGCATGTCATTTTGTTTCGAAATTATTGATTTACAAACAGTGAGTACATTTCTTGGGACCCCTCTGTGTGTGGTGCTAATATCCTCCAAACCAGCATCGGTCTAGCCGGTCTCCCACATGTTGGACTGGATTGCAGATGACAGAGGTCGGGGTTTAAATCCCAGGAGGGTATGTTGAAGGTAGTTTTCCGTAGAAAGCCTGCTGGGTACTAAGAGGCAATGAAATGAAATGCTCCAATGGAATGTTTACCCTAGATGATGATAGTGACATTGTGGTGTTGTCAGGAGCACGTTGAGTTGATGATAGTGACATTGTGGTGTTGTCAGGAACACGTCGAGCTGATGAAGCCCGGCAGTGTGATTGTGGATCTAGCGGCCGAGATGGGAGGTAACGTGGAGACAACTAAACCCGGCGAGATCTCGGTTCACAAGGATGTGGTCCACGTGGGGTTGACTGACCTGGCCAGCCGCCTGCCCGCCCAGAGTTCAACTCTCTACGGCAACAACATCTCCAAGTTCCTTCTTTCCATCGGTCAGTTCCATTGGCTGAACCTGTGTCGGGTTGTCAACTTGAAAATTGTAGAAAAGGAATCTTTGAATCCTCAAATCCTGAAGGATATGTGTGTAGTAATGAAAGATGATTAGTTCAATATTATATATATTTGTATTTAAAATCTTTAGTTTGAATTTGTTTAAGGGATCTTACACTGCTTATTGCTGGTTCAGCCCAACTTAAATATATGACAACAACCAGACCCCAAACCATTAATTTAGCTTTTAACTGAATGTATGAATGTTGTATTTTTTAAAAATTTCTTTTTCCCCTTTTATGTTATTAATTTTCTTCGAGATTCGGATTTGCAAAACAGTGGATTCGAGCCAACTTTAAAAAAAATATTTATTAAAATAATATATAAAAGTCTTTTTGTCAAGGAACTAATATTAACTAATTGGGTTTGTTTTTTCCCAAATAACTTTACTAGAAGGCCATTGTGTTTGTTGCTCAGGCGGGAAGGGGCACTTTTACATCAACTTGGAGGATGAGGTGGTGAGGGGGAGTATCGTACTACACGAGGGGAAGTGGCTGTGGCCGCCACCTCCACCCCCCTCCACGGCCCCGACTGTCGCAGCTGCACCCGTTGCGGCCGCCAAGGATCAAGTCCCGCCTTCTCCTCCCAACTACTTCAACAGGACACTGACAGACTCCCTGATATACACAGGAGGTGAGGACAGACCCTCTGTGGGCTTACATGCTGCTGGCCAGACCCCCTGTGGGCTAAACATACTGCTGGCCAGACCCCCTGTGGGCTACACATACTGCTGGCCAGATCTCCTACGGTGCAAACATGCTGCTGGCCAGATCCCCTACGGTGCAAACATGCTGCTGGCCAGATCCCCTACGGTGCAAACATGCTGCTGGCCAGATCCCCTACGGTGCAAACATGCTGTTGGCCAGACCCCCTGTGGGCTAAACATACTGCTGGCCAGACCCTCTTTGGGCCAAACATACTTTTGGCCAAACCCCCTGCGGGGCAAACACACTGACAATTTGCTTAGTTCACGACACTATTAGGTAACTTGCTCGAACCAGAAATGAGTGAGTTTTGAAGATTTGACCGATGTTTCTGCCCCCTCCAAGGTATCGGTGGCGCTCTGGGGCTGGGGCTGGTTTCTCCCAACCACGCGTTCACCACCATGATGACGACGTTCGGCCTGGCGGGATTGGTGGGGTACCATACAGTGTGGGGAGTAACCCCCGCCCTGCACTCCCCTCTGATGTCCGTCACCAACGCGATATCCGGGATCACTGCTGTGGGAGGTCTGGTACTCATGGGGGGCGGATATGTCCCGGGAACCGTGCCTCAAGTGAGTCCTTAGTGTGTGTCGCGAATACAAGCCAAGAGTTTTACAACGAAATGTTTTAAATCCAAATAAAGGTGAAATTACACGTATTTTAAAATATTTAGCATATTTAGCACCGCGTCTTACTACCCGTTCGGGTTATACGCTTTAAGTATTAATTACTCTAATGGATTAGGAATTGGGGTGGTTTAATTAGAGGAAGTGAACCCGCATTTGCGTGGAGGGAGAGTGGAAAACTATTTGGAAAAAATCACCCCCAGTTCACCCAACCGAGATTGGAACCTCGATCTCCTCGTCCTCAGCAGTCGAGCTCAACACGACTAGCGCGTTAGCCAACTACGAGCCACCGAGGTGGGTTATTTTATAATGGGGGTCCAATAAAACGTGTGATCATTAAAACATGACTACTATAAATATTACGAGATCACATGTTTGGCGGCTTTTGTCAAGGGAACAAAATATGACCGCAGAACATTTGTGTGTGTGTGTTGCAGGTTCTTGGATCAACGGCGGCTTTTATCTCCTTTATCAACATTTTCGGCGGCTTTGTGGTCACTCAAAGAATGTTGGACATGTTTAAAAGGTGAGGCTACAGGTCACAAGAGGGAACCAAATATTATGCTAAATATGTCATAAATATAAACAATATACTCAAGAGAGGATAGTTCAGCTTCGAGAAATATACAAATTTAATAACTCAACATCCAAACCCTAGGCCATTAATTTAACACTTAGCTGAATGTTTAAATGAATGGATTCGACAAATAATCATTTTTAACATACATCAAAACATTGTCTGCAGTTGTGTGTCCGCCCCCCCCCCCCCCCCCCCCC
>CABFVX010005169.1:16292-33066 GCA_902151425.1 Timema shepardi | reverse complement strand
AAAAAAAAAAAAGGTGATTGTAAAAATAAAATACTTAACCAATATTCTTGTATTTGATCCACACACAATCATCAGTACACAAAACTCAGGTTGGGTACATTTATAATTTGCCGATGATAAAAAGAAACGGTTAAACCACTAATAATTGGGGTTCGAAAATATTATTATGAGTGCTTCTTTAAAAAGCAGAACAAATCAAAAATATGGAGGAATCCGGTTTTACATCTTAATAAAAAGTATAAATTTGTCTGCACTTATAATTAGCTCTACTATAACTCGTAATGTCATGGATACCTATGTTTATAACCTTTTTTAGAGGCCTAAAATGAGATTACATAAAATACTCCATATTATAAAAAGTTTAGTATTTGCCAATGCTATTAAACACTTTGATGCGTTGCTAAAAAAGTTGTGTGAACGCTAATATTTATTCAACCACTACCAACTTAACGTGAGTTAATGAAACAAAGCAGCTAAAAACGCATGGGTCTAAATATTACAACAAAGTTGTTAAAATATCCAATGTAGGGGATAACTACTTAAACAAATGTCAATCTGATGATGAATTTGTAAGCTTTATTACCTTCTAGTTTCTTCTAATGAAGACATTGAAATGGATAATTTACCTAGTAATATATTTTTTTAAATATTAAATTGTATAAAATTGCCCAAAGCCATTCAGCTGATACAAATGAAAGTTAAAGTTTAGTGGTTGAGTTCCGATGCACCAGAACCTTGAAAGGGAATTTATTATCTGGTTTGGTTCCATATTGTTCTATTGTTGAAATAGGTCAAATAAAGTACACATTTTTTGTTTGTAATTTAAGATGTAAGATAACTAGAGGTGTGCTGATAGCCATTTTTCATTTTGAGTTGTTTGGATAAAAACATCAGGTTGTATTCAAGTTTGAATAATATTTGTGCTAAAAATATTTCAAGTTGTATTTCTGTAATAGATCCATGTTTAAATCATAAATACAAATATATTTTTTAATCAATGTAATATTGCTATATGATAGTTAACTATCCAAATGCAAGTGTGCAAGTGAGAGAAGGAAAGTGGAAGGACGGAGGGGGGAAGAATGGTGTAATGACAGGGGGAGTTGGAGTAAGAATGGTGGAAGGACACAGAACGATGGAGGCAGTTTTACCGGGCCACAAGTTGGAAACGGTTGATGACGATAAATGTAAATAAAATAAGGTACTTTTTAGCAATCAAATCATATCGCGAAATAAAAATTTAATGTTTTGAAAAAGAAATGTTGAGTTTAAAAAAAAGCAACTAAAACAAAGTATTTACACCTCAAAGATAACAATGTACATACGTGTTGGATAATAATATCACTCAACAAATACATTTAAACTGGACACAAGTGTGGCGGGACAAGTTGATGTTTGTGACCTGCAGATTCTAGTCACATTTTAATATTCAGGTACAGGTAGCTTGAACACTTCATTATGAATATCATATTCTGGAAATTGACACCTGGATACGAGAATCGAAACCGGGACCAGGTGTCATTTTTCAATTTTCAGAATATGATAACTAGATGGAGTAATCCTCACTAAAATGCATAAATAAATAGCTTTGGCTGATTGATTCACTTCATAATGAAGTTTGTATTTGGTTTCAAGGAAATGCTGCTTAAGCCGATAATAAAAAGGATTTTTGTCACGTTCCATATTTTTTATTTTGATTCAAATGTCGACCGAAGTAATATTTTTCTTAATATCCGACATCTGTAGCTTAAGCTTTCTTACATCACCTTACACAATAAAAATTTATAAACTGATTTTTTTGTGTTTTTTAAATTAGTTTTTACAAATATACTCTTACCATGGTCATATATTGTTTTCTGCCCATTTCTATATAATTTTATTATACCTGACAAACATTTTTAACTACAGGTTTTTGTATAAAAGTTTATTATACCTGACAAACATTTTTAACTACAGGTTTTTGTATAAAAGTTTATTTAACCATAACTAACATTTATAAGACTATTTGTATTCAGAACTTTACGCTTTTATTGATATCTTGTGCCAAGTAAACATTGAAGATAAATGTTGTTAATTTGTAGCTAATTATGTTTCATATTTGGAATATTGGACTAAGTCTAAGGACAAAGATTTGAATCCATGTTGACACCTTTTTCTTTATGAAATAAAATGTTTATTCCGGCAAGGGTTCAAAATACCCATTTAATGTAATTCTGAGAGTTGGTGTCTATAAATGATTTTGGGCTATACTAATCACTTTTTCTAGGAAATGTCCAATTTTGAGTTTTCATCATACATTTATTTATAATTACTTGCTTTGTGTGTACCTACATTCCAATGTTAACCCTCATTTTGTTTAATAAACTTGAATACAACAATATAGTTTGTCGGCCATCTTGTTTTCCTAACATTGTTAGGTTTAGGAGCAGTTAAAAACTACCCCACACAACGTTTTCTGTACTTTGTTGTGTTTATATATTATAATAAAGTGGCACAGACCTATTTTAGCAAACAGTAATATTTATTACTATTCACAATTAATAATTGGTAATAAATAAAATGATAGAATGTTAGGAAAATGGTAGAGCACAGATAAAAGTAAAAACACTAACACATATATACACACACATCAATATAATAATATATATAATAGCATCGAAATATTGATCTGTGTGAGTGATTTTACATTCATTTGTGCTCTACCATTTTCCTGATCTATCATTTTATTTATTACCAATAGTTTTTGCTCAATGCACTTTATTTCATACATACTATTATTCACAACTAATGAAATTGTGTTGTTTGGTTTTATTTGTTTATAATGTAATTTGTATTTGTGTGTTCTTTACCCCAATTGTCCGCTGTATCTGTAACGCTACAACTATATCTCCAAGGACAGTGCTTTGTTTCAACAAAAATGGACAGTCAAAATATTCATCTGTTAAATTTATTGCCCTCCGAGTTGTTTTGTAGGTAAAAAATTAATAACATGAACAAATTTGAATGTCGTGGTATATTTATATATAAAACTTTAGTTTATACAGTTATATAAATAACCACAATATAATATCCGGCCTTGAGAATATTTCTTACGTTCAATCAAGGTTTGCTTTAAAGTTAACTCTACACCCCACTTCCCCCTTTGTATTTTCCCTCTTGGTCTCAAGACAACTTTTTATAAAATATTGAAAAACAATAATAATAATACACATTTTTTAAGCTCTACTACAAATTGTAATAATTTCAAAGTAAAAGATAATACAAACTAAACTGAGTAGTAAGAATTAAAGAATAAGAGATGATGAAAATCAAATGTATGAAAAGAGAAGTCGATATTGTTGCTGGGTATTATTTTAATTGCTTTGAAACCTTTTAGACGATGTTTTTCGTCATGTACAGAGTGTAGTTGTAGTTCAAGGTAGACCTAGACTTGTTTCACTAAAACTAATCAATTTATACTTTAATAAGACTAGATATATTTTCATATATGCATACATAAAGTCATGTGATCTAATATAGTAAAATGTTATTAATCTTGCCAGTATATTTTAATGTGTATTGATCACTGTTATCTTTTTTAAATGTACTCATTTGACCCTGAAAGGTAAGTCTTACCTTGACTGATTACACTATGGCCTTATCTTATAAAGTGTGGCATAGTGGAACAACTAAGGTAGAGAAAGGCTATTAATAAATTAATGTTGGGCTGCATTATTATGTTGTAACATTTTTATGTTGATGGACTGTGTATTATTATCTTTGTAATTTACTATGGTAAAAACCCGTTTGCTCAATCTATGTTTAAAATGTTTTCATTCAATGTCCTGTAGAGCTTTATTTAAACTGTGAACTAATTGACGTACCAGTCATTTCCTTGATTAAAAGTGTTACTAAATTTGTGAACGGTTCCATAAATCAATAAAAATGTAAGCTTTTCTCATGTTTGTAAATATTATTTCTTATTTTGAGCTATCATCATCATCGTCCGGGTTATGTCCCAGGAGCTAGGCACCTCTGTTGAGCTTATGAGATGATGCAAAGGTCTGTTTCGGATCATTTGCAGAATGTTGCGTTTTCATTTCAATTGGGTAATAAAAAGAGCGAGTAAAACAATAAAATACAATTAAAACGAATTGTGACCTGTGTTCTTTCAAATTGTGTCAAGAGTATAATCTCGTTGAGGGAAGATTTAACATTTTTAATTTAACTGAAGATTCTACTTATTTCTTTAATGTAAAATAAAATACTCTTTAGACACAACCATCCAATATGAAACAAGTCTGGCTAAAGGGGCAGTCCACACTTAACACTGCTGCCACTGGACAAAGATACAGACATGGCCGATAAACTTGAAATTGAAAGGAAGCTGCTTTGATATGGATTTATATTATCAGGGTTTAAATCTCAGTTGGGTGAACTCTCCCTTCACAAAAATGTGGGTAAATTTTATGGGTGGTCAGGCAGCAAATATTTGTATCGGGCGAGCATTACATTTTTTTTTAACTCGGGGTATGGGGAAATTCGGGCGGCCATTTAATTTTGCAAGCTTTGACACCAGCCTCTTAAATTTCAAATTACAAGTTAAAACAGTCACAAAATACAAAATGGCCATTTCCTATTTAATGTTAATTTGATGCATACTTTTCTATTTATATCCTAACCAATCTGGCTAGTAATAATTAATTAAAGAGATGTAAAAAAAGACTAATTTAAATTAAGTTTTTGCAGGCATAAGACTTATAAATCTCTATGTGGAAATGTTGAATTTGATATGTTGTTGGCATTGATAGAGAAAATGTAATCGTAGGAATCTTGATTTTGCTATGTTGTAGACTTGTAAACTATGAGAAACGTTATCATAGTTTTGTTGAAAGCAAACACGATAATTTACAAATTTAATAAAAAATAATACTTACCTTTGTTAAATATTAGTTGAATTGAAATAATTCAACTACATGAATATCAGTTAAACACTATTTTTATTAAAGTTTGAATTAGAGGTTAGTGCTAACATGGTATTATATACTTAATAAGTTCTTGAGACGCCCGATAGAAATACGGGCATAAAAAATACTCGCCAGACATTCAGAGATTTTTAGATGCCTGACCACCCTAGTATATTTCCTTTAAATTATACCTTCTAGTGTAATTAACCAGATATTCTGAAGCTAGTTATAGTATAAGGACTATAGATCAGTAAATGTAGCCACATTTGAAGGAAGATAGCATGGAAAACTGTTCTATAATTCCACAAGCCTTTCATTTGTATGTTATATTATTATTATTAGCACCGCATCTTACTGCCCGTTCTGGTTATACGTGCTTACGCTAATGTGTAATGGTAGGGTGATTGTGAGATGAAATGGAGGACGGACAGTTTAACGTGGAATCCAAACCACGGTGGAGGCCTGGCATTCCTCGCGTTCACAAGATGTCTTGTCAGAGGTGAAGGAGGGGTTTAGTAATCAGATAAATCTGTGCCTGGACCGAGGATTGAACCCCGGCCGCCAGCATAGAAGTCCGACACCTTGCGTATGTTATATTGTACCAATGTATATTGAGTAGTTAATCTATGACTACCATACTCTGACAAGCCCAAAGCAATATCAAACGATTTGTTACAATAATCCACGTGCTATCTTGAGGAATTATCAATGTGAATCATATACAACAAACACTGCAAGACCGGACTATTGTTTGGCTTCTTTGCAACTTACCTATTGAGCTGCTCATAAGCAAATCTAGCCAGGGCTCATACATTGGCTGTCACTTTTAATCCACGCCTACTGATGCGAGTAGCATTCATTTTGAGTGCCCAAAAAAAAAACACCAATGAAAAGGCGAATTTTAAGAATCATCTCGAGTTCCCCCCATCCTGGTTCTAGATATGAATCAATAAATACAAATTGACTATAGGTAGTTTGTTTATTTTCTTTCATTTGGGTCAGTTACATTTTACCCGAAGGATTTGCGACACTTGGGTCATATTTTAAAATAATCTATATAAACAATTATTTTTTACACAAAGTTTTGATGAACATTATATTGAAATAAAACAGTGTCTATTGTGTGTATGAAATCAAGAGGACCATGGTTCAACTCTCTGGTAAATACATATTGTAAAACAAGGTAATTTGCTAGAAAAGTAAAATACACTAATGCGAAGAGTAACATTTTACTAGGACAATGTTTAAAAATGAGGTGGCTCGATGGCTAAATAATTTTATAATAAAGGAAATTGATAAAACTAAATAAAAAGGAAAAATAAACTAAGAGTATTTGACGAAGTTTATTTAATTTTTCCTTTTACTTTAGTTTTATCAATTTCCTTTATTATAAAATTTTACTAGGACAGTAAAGTGAAATAATCAAAACCATTAAATAAAAATATAAAGTGTTAACATTTCTTGCCTATAAAGATTAATCTATTTCTGATGGGAAACTATTTAAAATGTGGCTGGTGAAATGCTCTCGCCTAATCTTTACATTGCCGCCTCTTTAATAAAATATATCGCTACCGCCCAATTCCTCAACCTAATACCCTGACCTAGGTTTCATTCTATGGAAACTCATCAGGAGGGATTGTGAAACGCACAAGTCAACTTCCTAAAATAAGAAATGAAAAATTGCAAAGAATGATAGAACACTTAGATAATTTTATAATAAAAGAAATTGATAAAACTAAAGAAAGAGGAAAAATAAACTACTAAGAATAAATTTGATGAAGAAAGCCCATCTAGGGAACACTTATATAGGAACATATAAAAAACATAACAGGACAAAAACAGCACAGGGAAAGTACATTGGATACAAAATAATATATCTCTATAAGGAAAACTTCTCTTCATAAATGTATTATATTTGGAGATATAATACAATTTCTTCATAAAAAGATGTTTTCCTAAAGGATATTCATGCAATATAAAACATTCAAGTTTTTTTTGTCTTCTGTTTTTGGGCTGTACTTATTTTTTAGTGCTATCTTCCTATTTTTATTTGTGCCAACAAAATAATTAGAGGACATACACAAAAACCTGCCCCCAGACCATTAACACAATTTAATGTGTATTCACATTAACGAAAATTATATTATTTTTACTAAGTATGATAAAATTATCCTTTAAAAATACTTGGAGTACATGAGATAGGAGAGGAAGCAAGACTGAGAAGGTATGTGCATGTAATGAGGAATGAAGAAGAAAATGTTCGAAATAAAGTATATAGGGAAACAACTTCAAGGAAGGGATTCCGAGGAGGAGATAACAGAAACTGTGCAAGTGGGAGGACAAGAATGGTGGACGGGAAGAGGAAGATGGAGGCTCAGGTTGGTAAAATTCAACCCATCCCTACTGTTATGTTATGTGCTACACACGACAGTTATTGATTTTATCTGAAACAATTCATATAACAACCACAAGATGAAACTCAAGAAAATGTAACATGTCAGTCATGTTACGTATGGCTTCCCCCGCCCGTTATCCCCTTCTATATTCACACGGAAGATTACAATACAAGAAAACACAAGCAAGTTACACTCAATGATCAGTTTTAAATCTTTAAAAATGACCATAAATAACTATTATAGCTGCCGCAAATTAAATATTAATAGACCATGTTAGCATTTGATACACCAATACAATGAACAAACTGCATGTCGACGGATCGTGAAGACCATTTTAACAAAAATGTTGCATCAACGGTAGTTTGCATTCTGGCATCTTGAATATCATGTGTGTAAACATATGTTTAAATTATTTAATTTTTGTATTATTTTACGTTTTATAGATTTTTGTGATCATGAAAAAACTAAATCTTATTTGCAAAATAACAAATTTGAATACTTTTTTTTTAATAATCCTTGCTATAAAGTATTGTAGAGCTATGGGGTCATTTTCAAAAGAAGTTCCTCCGTCAATTGCCTTACAAGTGGTCTAGACTAGCAGTATTCAAGGTTGTTTGTTCTTGTACCACGAGACATGATCTCTCTTCAACTTTGTGGTGTATAACACATTCTATAGTACACATCTAGCAGAGAGAGAGGGAGAAACTGTCTCTCTCAGGTCACATGACCTTGTATCAGGGCTCCTGACATTTTTACATTACATTTTACATTATTAGCACTGCGTCTTACTACCCGTTCGGGTTATACGCACTTACGCTAATGTGTTAATGGTAGGGTGATTGTGAGATGAAATGGAGGACCTACAGTTTAACGTGGGATCCGAACCATGGTGGAGGACTGGCATTCCCCACAATCACAAGATGTGGTTAATACACGTCTTGTAAGAGGTGAAGGAAGGGTTTGGTAATCAGATAAATCTGTGCCGGGACCGAGGATTGAACCCGGACCTCCAGCACAGAAGTCTGACACCTTACCCCTAGACCGCCAGGTGACCTGTCTCCTGACTATCCACCGTTTATCTTGTAATAATATTTATATTTTACAAACCCCTTGATGTGTAGCCCTGGTTGAATATCACTGTACTAGACTATACGCTAATCATTTGTATTAAAGATAAATTCAAACTGTGAAGGAATTTTTAAAATGACACAAAAGAAAAATGCGGTTTGACATAATTTTGAAAAGTTTTTAGAACCATTATAAAAGTGTTGAGAAATTTAGATTTTTAGAACAAAATATAAATTACTCGTTTAACTTGACTTCGAAGATTATTTTTTAAGCTTTCAATCACAAAACATGTTTTTTTTTAAAAAAATGAATCAACAATTTTTAGCCATTGTAATCTTCAAATATAAAAATCATTCTCTTTCCAACAAATGAAATGACTATTTACAAGAACGCCATCAAAAAAACATAAATGCATTTTAAAATAACAGGCACATGAAGATAAAATAAAACTCTCTATTTATAATTCTATTTGCTAAACTACGTTACATTAGTGTTGAGTTTGTAGTATTTGTGAGGGTCTCAACTTAGTAATGGAGGCTAGTGCTCCCAATTTATACCATATCTACTAGATTAGTAACACGTGACAGGAAATGCAGCAAGCTACTACCCAACCCGGCATCTTTCAGTGGAGAGCTAGGGAAGACATCCAACACTCAATTCCAATGATACTCGCCGGTGTGACAGGGTATCAACCTATCTTGGGTGAGAGGTCAAGTTCCCTGATTGGTTCAGGTGATTGAGAGGACCCCGAGGTCAGGATGGTGCGAGAAAGAAGGAGAGTGTCTGCCGGCAGCTGCCAAGCGAGCAAGGTGTTCTAGGCGCGGGAGCCCATGGTTCGAGACCGGGGGGGTAGATACTAGGGCAAGGACGATTTAGTGGGGTTGATCTAACGGTGACCACCAGACCAGTAAGAAGGTCTAGTGTTAAGGTAATTTCACGCCTTTTAAATGATTTTTGTCCCACACTTCTGGCATATGTAGCTTTTTCCACCATTATTAAAATATTTTTGTGTACCCCACGTTAGAAACCGCTGGTCTAATGGAACCCTCCAAGCTCGCTACACCTCCCTGTCGAATCTAACACCTGTCCTATCAGTGTAAATTCCATCTTTCACTTAATAAAAGACTGTTAAAACCCCCGACGTGTCGTATTGTGACTGATCACCTCCCACCCCCCTACATCACCGCTCGGGCATCGCAGGTGGGTGGTGGTTACATATCAATGAATACCAGAAGTATGATTACTATTCATATTGAGTAAACTAGTCTAAATATCTAATATCATGCATTAGTGCCTTTAAATAATAATAATTAACATTTGATAATGATACATTATGATGCTGATGTCGCTATAGAATATTTTGAAGTGAACGTAAAACATTTGCCCTAGTGACGGAAGATGTGGTAATATTGCCGACAGAGAGGCGCACGGGACCGATGAACGTTGAGTTGATCCCACTACTTCTGGAACAAATAAAGGGGTTAGCACTGTGGATAGCAAGTTAGATTCCTCCATTATCAAAGATACACAAAGAACCGCTCTTAATGCAGCCATTTCCAATATTTCAATTCTTATCTCACAAATCCCCGGGAGATATTTGCCAAAAGCAAAAAAGAAATTTTCCTTAAAGATATCAACCCCAGGAAATGAAAGTTCCTGTATACAAACAAAACAATAATATTAAATATTTGGTAAATTTTCATTGAGACAGTTAAATTAGTTATTTTACCACTTCAATTTAGTACCGGCAAACTGTGACTCTGGTCTAATGGTCGCTCTTGTGAAGATTATTGTTCAGTTTGATACCAGCAAAGTGGACCTTTGTGTTCTAGTGGTTTGTCTTGAGCAGTTTAGTACCGGCAAACTGTGACTTTGGTCTAATGCTCGCTCTTGTGAAGTTTATTGTTCAGTTGGATACCAGCAAAGTGGACCTTTGTGTTCTAGTGGTTTGTCTTGAGCAGTTTATTGTTCAGTTTGATACCAGCAAAGTGGTTTGTCTTGAGCAGTTTAGTGTTTCCCTTTATGTTCAATTCCTGTCATTTTGTTTCGTTTTGAACGTCACAAATTAATGTTCATTTGACAAAAATCTAATTAAATTACAAGTTTTGAAAACTTGATTCATCAACTTAAGAGATTATCTTAGTCAAGTTAGCAATATTAAATTTAATATATTTAAGGAAATCCTCTTTTCTATTTTAATATCATATTTTATAAATTATAATTTTTTGCCTAAAGTTATATAGTTATAACAAACATATTATATATAGCCACGGTGTCTACTCAACTTGACCAATGAAATCCTCGACTTTTTCCCTGATCATTTCCTAAAATTCCCCACTAGTATGTATGCAACATCCTCCTAACTCCCCCCCCCCCCCCCCCTCTACTCGTTTTTCTATTAATATTTTTCATGAATAATAATAAGTTTTAAAATTTGAATATTTTTTTAAAATTTGTATTAAAATTGTTTACTAGGAATTAAAAATATATTACACAGCTACAAACAAAAAAATGACATAATTTACTGATTTAATGATTATTGTATTTTATATTTTGAGTAAAATATCATTTTCCCGGATTTTTATTGTGATTTACCAAATTCCCGGCTAATTCCCGTTTTCCCGGATGGTAGACACCCTGTATATATTTATAACAAACATATTATATATATTTTTATAATTGAACTTTGATTCAGCTCCATGAATATTAAATAAAATAGAGAGAGTATACTTACGACCTTGGGGGAGGTCCTCACCAAGATGTCATTGGCTTTCTCCTTGTCGAGTTCACTGAGAACATTGTCAAGGGGACCAAAGATGGTCTTCAGAGCCACTTTACTGTCCTCCTGGAGACTCTCTGGTAGCAGTGTTATCCAGCGCTGAGTCTCGTCTGGAACCACACACAAAGTTGTCCAGTGATAGGGATTCAAATTAATTGAGATGTTATTTATGTGCTTGTAGTGTTGAGTGCTGACTAGATAGTGGCTTAAAGCTGTATTCAGTAAACATCGAATATAAGATAGAAAGACAAGGTCCTTCTTTCCTCCAGTCAATGTTTATTGAAATGATACGAAGTGAGGATATTTCAAGGCAGGGCTCAAATCTTGCTCGGATGTTCCGAGATGTTTTCCTGAATGGTTTTTCACCTAAATGTGGGTGTGATTCCTCTAAACTTGTATCTTCCTCATTCCTATCCATTAACATACAGTAGCCCCATGGCTTCTTTGGTGCTGACTGACAGCTCACAGCTGACGGCTTTGAAAAGTTACCAGACCAAATTATGTATCCCTACGCCGAACCATATGATCTGCAAACACATGTGTTTAGCAGCTGTCACTTCTGACAGTCAACATTTAGTTATATACCTAAATGTTGTCTGTCAGAAGTCAGCTGTGAGCTGTCAGTCAGCACCAAAGAAGCCATGGGGCTACTGTAGTTACTCTGTGTGTATAACCACCAACCGATAGTGATATGCGGTGATAAAAACCACACAAATCACTCGGCTTGGTTACGATATGGAATAAAACAACCAAAGGCAGTCAAACTAATATTTAAATTCGAGTTTAGTTGGGCTGCAATTATGTCGGGACCTTGGACTCACTCACCCGCACTACTGGGGTCGAAGTAGGGTCTGGTGTCGTCGTCCATGTTGAGGGTAGCCCTCACCCTCGCTCCCACGGCAGGAAGGGTGTACAAGAAGATGACGGGAATGCCACGACCTCGACCGAAATAGATCAAGGCCTTTACCACCTCTCCTAGATCCACCGTGATGGGTACACTCTCATTTTCTGCACAGTAGAGAACATAGTCTTGGTAAGGGGTGGATTATGGCTCATTATAGTTATATGAGATCAACTATAGTTTGTTATCTGCACGATGTGGAACATGATCTTTGCTATCCACCCCTAGACGGAGCACTCTTGTTAAAGAGAAAGGTAAAAGAATGGATGGGGTAAATTATGTTTGTTGGGGTGAGTGTGAGACGTGATGGTTGGGGTGGGATGTGGGGTTGTTAAGAAGCTGTGGTTGAGGGTCCAGGAATGGCATGGTCCAAGTCGCTAAGTCCGAGGCTGTGTGTCTTTGTCCTCCGAGGAGTCTTTCTTGAGGATCTCTGCAAAGTCCCAGGTTAGATGTTCCCACAGGATGGAGGAAGGGTCGGGTGTACTGAGGGCGTGGGCAGGTTGAGATAACGGGTGGAGGGGGGAAGAGGATATTGAATGATGTCGTGTATCCGGGGCGTTTGTGGCTTTCTCGTTTTTCTTTCCTCCCCTTGGAGCGAGTCATGGAGTCTTGTGTTGGAGCGCGAGAGGCAGCCGGCCGAGGGTGCTATCTCAGATGTTAAAAAAACTTTGAATTTGGGAAGTATTTTTAATTTTACTTTAATGATAGTTATGACTATGAGTTTCCTATCAATTCTCCTCCTCTCGTTCATTTTACATTTGTATAGGCGACTCTCTACAAGAACCTAGTGACGTTCACAAATTACATAAAATAAACAGTAAACACATTCCCTGATTATATCTTAAATTACCTTTTGACACAGAGGAAACAACACATTAGAGAAAATGATATGTGAGGGTCTTCCTCCAGACACCCTTAGTCTAAGCTCATGGCAACACTATCTAGCGCTGGGTCTCGGAATCTGTGTTCGATGGCTCACTCGGGGTGGGTGCCCTTGGTCGGTCACTAGCAGATGACACACAACATCTTGACAGGGGTGGATTATAGTTACAGTAGCCCCGTGGCTTCTTTGGTGCTGACTGACAGCTCACAGCTCACTTCTGACAGTCAACATTTAGGTATATACCCACATTTTGACCGTCAGAAGTGTCAGCTGCTAAACACATGTTTTTGCAGATCATATGGTTCAGTGTAGGGATACATAATTTGGTCTGGTAACTTTTCAAAGCCGTCAGCTGTCAGTCAGCACCAAAGAAGTCATGGGGGCTACTGTAGTTATGGTTATATGAGAGATTGATTATATTTCTGTTCTCTGTGCATTACGGAACATGGTCTTGACAGGGGTGGATTATATTTCGTTCTCTGTGCATTACGGAACATGGTCTTGACAGGGCTGGATTATGGTTAAAGTCCAATTTTTATAGGAATAGCAGTAGAACTCACCAACATTGATTCAAATTACTAAAATTTTACATTATAGAAATAGGTTTTATTTGATGGATTTATTACATATATTTCATTTAAAAAGTTATAAAAAAACCCGTCTAGTAGTTACTTTCTCATAGATTACTTAGTAATTTGTCTTTACATGATTTATTAAATGGACATATAATGCAATACATTTGAAATATTTTAATTTTCGCACTGCGGCAACATGAGCTACAATAGTGCAAAGAGTTATAAATTAAATATGTATTATAGTTCCACATTTATCTTATTAGAACCGATCACTATAAACTTTAAAACAAATTATTATTTTGTAAGACTTATAATTAAAAAAGGCTAACCAAAATATTTGTTTCAAATAAAACTTATTTATTTTTTATACTCCAACGAATGAACACTGTGGGCGTTATCAGATGAACAATGACTCGCCATTTTAAAGGCCACCTGTGAAAAGGCTCCACTTTGTTTCTTTAATTCAAACAAAGAAGAGATATTAAAATCATCAAAAAGGTTATCAAACTGTTAATTTTTTTAACAAAAAATTAATTTAATACTTTTAATACTATCTCCATTTTATATAAGTTAAAAGAATTTAATATAGGGCCTACTGCTGTTGGCCAACGCGATTAAAAGCTAGTTTATTATTACAAATATCAAACCAGAAACTAAGTCCATGATATAAAGTGATTCTTTTTTGGTACCGGTAATTTGGTGAGTACTTTGAAACGTATGATCTGTGAAATAGATAATTGCAATGTGTATTTGGCAGTGGCTATTTTATGTAATCTTTTTTTTAACGTCTGTATTCGTGGGTAAGATTATAAAGTGTTTGTGGCAGTGATATATATATATATATATAGTTGATTTTAAATTTTATGTTAGTATGTTTTATAATTTCCTTACTATGTGTGTGTGTATCAAGAAAAGAAAAGAAGGCCTAACAAATTTGAACCATAAGATTGATGTGTTAACCAAATGGATAGTCCTAAGTCTTGAAAATTTATAGTATTAATACAAAATATAATAAGATAAGTTTATTACTTTAAATATTAACTAACCAAATTTATTTTAGTTGTTTAACTTTGTATTAAGACATTTTAAAGAGAATAGCTAGTTAAGACATTCAGGATCCCGAATAATTAATAACTATTTGAATTATTGGTTTAAATCATAGATAAGCTTCATATAATATCTTTAATTAAACCACCAATAACCCTTTAAAAAAATATAGCCTGGGGTTTTTTCCATCCCTGCCTCGTACCCCCTCCCCGTCAGCTGAAATCATCGGTTTGAATGTCAAGCCTATATTCACAATAAGATTCACACAACAAAACTAATTGAAGTTTTAGACACTAAAAGCAAACCTAAATCGACACAAGAATTACTCACCAACTTAACCTAAGTCAGCCCATGAGCATAAATAATCAACCCTAACACCAATAGTAAAATAAAACTCAATTCGACCTTGAAGAGTAACCAATTTTGTAAAAAAAAACGTGGATGAGGCTTGGTTACCTGTAGGCCTAAGGTGAAAGAATCAAGGTCAACTCACCGTCATCAGTGCAAGGAACAGCTATCCGGACCCCTAGTGAGGAGATAATGACCGGCTCTTTGGGCACAACCTTGTATGAGCCTATCCTGACAGTGCGACATTGCAACAGTGTGTACGAGCCAGGCGGCACTGAGCCTTCAAGAATACCTTCCATGCCTTAGACTTCGATTGACATCTAAAAACAAACAAACATCTTGATTCGTGTATCCTACTGTCAACTACATTAGAAAACTTAATACCAGTGTGTTAATTTAGTAAATTGATACTTTCAGGATATTTTGTTCAAAATGGCGCTGTTACATTGTAGACTAAGTGAGTAGACCAGTAATCGTGAGATATTAAACATTCAAATTTGTTTTACTTTAGATAGCAAGTCAATAAAAATGTAATCCTATCACTAAACTATACTAAACTCAAAAAAGGAAATGACAAATCCAATTATACTTACTATAATTACATTTATTTGAAATTATTTTATTTCTACAGCTCAATATTTAAAAACAAGTTTGAAAGGTAAACCCATTAAACCAACACACGTTTTGATCCATGACCCCCTTACAATATCAAGACAAATTATTTATTCTGTGAATGTTAATTAATCAAGTTGCTGCAGAAGATTTACTGTGTATTAATCTGCTTCATAAATTTGTAGTGCCGGGATCAGGACCAACTTAACTTTAACTTAACATTAGGAAACTGGTGTGTGATCACGATTCACGTAACTTAACGTAACAACTCAAGCCAAACATCTGAATTATTGAGTATGATCTATGATGTGTTATAGTTGTAATGTGATGATCTGTGATTGAATGTTTACAGTTTTCAAACAATATAATAAATATCTATTACTAAACTTTTTTGATAAATTTAGCTTTCCTATTTTAGTTTAACTATTTTGTTTCAATGTCTGATCACTAGAACTTAAACTAAAGAGTAAATCTTGGTCATAAAACAAACAAATGAATTACTAAATAGCCCTGTAGATGTCACTCGCATAATGATTGGCTGGCTGGATCACGTGATACCCTTCATGTAATGTTCACTTAGTGTGAAAGACCTCCCAGGACACTATTACGTTAATTTAACTGAATCGTGATCACTTCCGTTTAAAAACAAGAGATCCTTTACGTTAAGATAACTTTAAGTTGATAGTAATCCCTTCATAAGCCTATGGTCGTGCAATTTTACAGCCTTTCCAAAAATGTGTGTTCCTGCATCTATTTGGTGAATTTGGGTTTCGATTGTCCAAAACGCTTTTTTAATAATCTTGAGTTTAGTACCATAATCATCCCCGCATTTTTGTGAGTGTAAAAAAAAAATCTATGGCACTAGTCCGAGGTTATGTTATATTGACCAAGCGGCCATCTGTTGGTGTTGCCTGCTTCTATGAAAAGAGGGTGTCGTGTTTAGTACAACGAATCCTTCGGCCATTCATCTCAGTTTTAGACAGAAGCTGCTACTTTTTCATTCAAGCAACTCCGGATCTGTCCTCATGAGGTCGAGTCTGTTTCAGACCCATTACTTTACGGACAAATCTGGACACGCCGAGGATCGAACCCAGGACCCGGAGCCAGCAGTCTTTGCGAGTGTAATGCTAACAGACATTTTGTGATTCTCTGGATTCTTGGAGGGGGGGGAGGGGGGGGGGGAAATTGGCCTTAAAAAGGGTTTAGGTTTTTGACCAAG
>CABFVX010005169.1:0-12276 GCA_902151425.1 Timema shepardi | reverse complement strand
TATATATATATATATATATATATATATATATATATATATATATATATATATATATATATATATATTTAGTTTATCCTGGAAATTGCTCTGTCCCCTTTTATTCTTTTTATTTTTTTAACGGGTCAATAAATCAGAAAACCGGAATAAGCCAGTAGGGCCTAGATGAAATTTCCAGGATATCTGAGGAAATTTATAAGGTAACTGAATCCCTTAAAATACCTACATAAATTTTTTTATGATATTCATTATTATAAAACTAGGTTGGATCATTGTCATTTTTATGAATCTTATTTTCGTTTTGTAATTTATACCTCTACCTCGTCACGGCCCCTACAAATCATATTTTTGTTGTGGTATTTGAGGTGAGCTTTTTAAACCAACTTATTATCTAGAACAGACACAACGTCCAGTCGTTAGTTCATTGCTGTGAAGGGGGAAACCCACATTTCAACAATGCTTATTTGAAAGCGAGTTTATGTTATGTATCAATTATTTTCAGAATAACTGGTTTTGTCATGGAATACATTAAAAAATAGTAGAAAGTGTGAAAAGATGCAGGTTTAGGCGATTTGGGAACCTTGTTAAATAAAAGAAAACATGTACTGATGTATATTTTGCCATAATTACTCTAAACGCTTGTCCTGGAGGAATTGTAGAGAATCTTTGAAAAGTCTGTCAAAAATTTCATGAGTTTGTGTAGGAACCCTGAGTCTGACTATACATACAATAATTGTAATATTTCTACAACCCCCTTTGTGAGTTTCAAGTTTTCGAATCATGCTTATGATGATAATCGAACTGTATTGTAATGTATCTTGCTAAAATTGTGTTATTTTCTGAAAACACTTATAAAACAGGTTAATATTTAGAGTAAATTAACAGGTTTTGGAATGTATTATCAAGTTATTAATTGGAAGAGACAAAATCCTGTCATAATTAATTCTTCCTTCTATTTTAAGTTCGAGTTAAGGAGGCCAACACAACGTAACGCTGCTATTTTACCTTTCAGGCGGGAAGTACGTGCCACGCGCTATCCTGGTGGACCTGGAGCCAGGCACCATGGACTCTGTGCGCTCCGGGCCATTCGGCCAGATATTCCGGCCGGACAACTTTGTGTTTGGCCAGAGTGGGGCGGGCAACAACTGGGCTAAGGGTCACTATACAGAGGGGGCGGAGCTGGTGGACTCTGTACTGGACGTTGTCAGGAAGGAGGCAGAGAGCTGTGACTGCTTGCAAGGGTTCCAACTGACCCACTCGTTGGGCGGAGGAACAGGATCCGGTATGGGCACCTTGCTCATCTCTAAGATCCGTGAGGAGTATCCGGACCGGATCATGAACACCTTTAGTGTTGTACCTTCTCCCAAGGTAATGAATGCTCTTAGTAGTGGGACAAACTAGTACTATTACGTAGTGAGAGAATAACTCTTGTGACCTGTCTGATTGGAGTGTGAGAATGACTCTATACCTGAGTGGAGTGGGAGAATGACTCTTGTGACCTGTCTGAGTAGAGCGGAAGAATGACTCTTGTGACCTGTCTGATTGGAGTGTGAGAATGACTCTTGTGACCTGTCTGATTGGAGTGTGAGAATGACTCTTGTGACCTGAGTGGAGTGGGAGAGTGACTCTTGTGACCTGTCTAATTGGAGTGTGAGAATGACTCTATACCTGAGTGGAGTGGGAGAATGACTCTTGTGACCTGTCTGATTGGAGTGTGAGAATGACTCTATACCTGAGTGGAGTGGGAGAGTGACTCTTGTAACCTGTCTGAGTAGAGCGGAAGAATGACTCTTGTGACCTATCTGCAGGTGTCCGATACTGTGGTGGAGCCCTACAATGCTACCTTGTCGGTCCATCAGCTCGTAGAGAACACAGATGAGACTTACTGTATCGACAACGAAGCTCTCTATGACATCTGCTTCAGGACGCTCAAGCTGACCACACCCACCTATGGAGACCTGAACCACCTGGTGTCTGCCACCATGTCTGGAGTCACTACCTGCTTGCGTTTTCCAGGTCAGATTAGAGTACTTTGGTTGGTTGGTTGGTAATACCATATTTTCTTGCTTTTTGTTTTATAGTTGACATGGTTGTGTTGGCACACTTGCAGGTCAGTTGAACGCAGATCTCCGCAAGCTTGCCGTTAACATGGTGCCCTTCCCCCGCCTGCACTTCTTCATGCCTGGGTTTGCCCCCCTCACCTCGCGCGGATCTCAACAGTACCGAGCTCTCACCGTTCCTGAGCTCACCCAACAGATGTTTGACGCCAAGAATATGATGGCTGCCTGCGACCCTCGCCACGGACGCTACCTCACAGTGGCCGCCATTTTCCGGGGCCGCATGTCGATGAAGGAGGTAAACCATTTGCTTGCAATTCTTATTAAATAAAAGATGGTTGAATCTTGGAAAACGTTCTAATGTTGAACTTCCCGCACTCCTCCCCCCAAATGTTATGTTTGGGGCGCTATGGTTGCTATGATGAGCTAAACCAACAGTAAACAACATAACGGTGGTTAACAACAATAAGTATCATGGATATCCTTAAATTTTTTAATGGTGTATTCCCTACTTACAACTTTGGTTCGGTGCTATGGCTAAGAAACTTGTTTTTCGGTTAGGAAACCGTTTCTTGTAACAATCTCAAACCTTGTAAAACCTGCACAGCCCTAGTTATATGTGCCGATACAATCATTGTTGTCAGGTGGACGAGCAGATGCTCAACGTACAGAACAAGAACGCCTCATACTTTGTCGAGTGGATTCCAAATAACGTCAAGACCGCGGTCTGCGACATTCCTCCTCGCGGTCTCAAGATGTCTGCCACGTTTATTGGCAACTCGACGGCAATCCAGGAGTTGTTCAAGCGCATCTCAGAACAGTTCACCGCCATGTTCAGGCGCAAGGCTTTCCTCCATTGGTACACGGGCGAAGGTTGGTGTGGAATATTATGTGTATATACCTACTTTTGTAACTTTATCAAGTTTTGATAGCTACAGTGGCCCCGTGGCTTCTTTGGTGCTGACTGACAGCTCACTTCTGACAGTCAACATGTAGATATAGCTTCATTTTGACCGTCAGAAGTGACAGCTGCTAAGCACATCTTTTTGCAGATCATATGGTTCGGCATAGGGATACATAATTTGGTCTGGTAACTTTTCAAAGCTGTCAGTCAGCACCAAAGAAGCCATGTGGCTATTGTATTTTACCCAAACAGAAGAATCGGTGATGACATTTGTTCCAGAGCAGCCAACTTGATTCTGTATTCCCTGTGTTGAAGGTATGGACGAGATGGAGTTCACCGAGGCAGAATCAAACATGAATGACCTCGTATCCGAGTATCAACAATACCAGGAGGCGACTGCCGAGGAAGATGTGGAAGGTGATGAAGAAGATGAAGCTCCCGATGCTGATTAGCGATGAAACGTCTCTCTTGCGTATTCTTACCTTTCCTCTGTTAAACTAAAATAACTTTTATTTGGTTGTCTCTTATATGTAAAAATGATAAAATGAAAAATGTACCTGTGAAGTTAATAAATTTTTGATAAAAAATTAGTATCAAGTTGTGTTTGTCTCCCTTTTATATGTTTCTATCCACCTTTCCTATACCTTCTTCCAAATATAATATCAAGTTTGTCATATCTAGTAAACTTAAAACTTGACTCGTATTGACCCACTAGATCATTTTCAAACCAATAACAATCTCAACTAAGGGACCTGGCGGTCTAGGAGTAAGGTGTCAGATTCCTGTGTTAGGGGCTCGGGGTACAAATCTTGGTCTCGGCAAAGATTTATCTTATTGCCAGAGGTGAAGGAAGGGTTTGGTAAAGTGTGGTATGCCAGGCTCCCGCCGTGGTTCGGAATTCACGTTAAATTGTAGGTCTCCCCTGCATTCCAACATTCTCGCATCATCCTATCATTGAGGATACCTACCTCAGAAAGGAATTCTGCCATATCCCAAGAAGTGAATATACAATTTCCTATTTAATCTAATTTTATTTGTTCAATAAGCTACGAAAAAGCCAATTATAAAGTAATCCTTAGGGAAGTATTGGGCCTATTCGAATTGTGTGATAACATATTTCATTAATAATTCAGTAGAACAAAACAATAACTACTATTTCCTAATAGGTTGAACATTTAGCGACTTTCAGACAATGTTGGCAACTAGAAACCTCCCGCCAGCTGATACCACCTCTCTGAAAGTAGATAGGGTCGAGCTGTTCGGGTTACATGCTAATCGAATAGAACCCACTTCGGTGGCCACATGGTCTAAAGCATCACACTCGTAATAGACCGGACTGCTGAAGACTGGGAGACCCGGGTTTGATCCCGCCTGGTCAGGTGTACTGAGAGTGCTTTTCCCTAATTGGTTTTCCACTCTACCTCCACACAAATGTGGAAACACTTCCTCTAAATGCAACCTTCCTAATCCTTAACACATTAGTGTAACCTAAATAGTGAGACCTGGTGCTGAAAAAAATGAATGAGGAAGAATGTGAGATCATTTAAGGAAAACCACTCGACCGGGATTCTAACCCGTCACCTTCAACCCAGTCCCACACGAGTGAGACATAGATGCATCATATTTTAAAGAATATTATTGTTCAAGGTTTAATAAAAGGTAAAATCATTTCCAAATCCAATCTGCATTTATTATGATTACACTGTACGTTTATTTGTCTGCTAAAATTAATTAGCTAAGAATGTTCAATTTCATTGAATACACTTAACAAATTTAGTGGTAATAAGATATTCAATTAGCCAACTAACCATGAAACCAGCTTTGTCCACTGCCCGCCACTATACCTCTTACCGATTGGCTAACCAAGTCCAACTGAAGGTTAAATCATGTTAGTAAGACGTGAGCTAGATTTCTGTTTTCGACAACATTGCTGGCCACGTTTTGAGTCAACACCTTGATAATCTTACCCTTAAAACTGACCCGATAACCAGAAATAGACCTACAATAATAGATGTGACAGCGAAGGTAGACGTCGGTCTATTTAACAGCCGCTTGGATGTCTTCGCGCTTGTGCGTGCCGTCGCAGAACGGTCTGTTGGACGTCTGCTTGCAGTTACATAACCAATATTCCTTCTCCTCTGTGACGGTAAACCTGACCGGACGAAACTTAATCTTCAAGTAGGGGTTCCTGTGCGTACCGTCACACAGGGGCTGTGGAAACAAGCACAATCGACACTGTCACAGCTTCTTTGGTCTGGCATACAATTTACAAAAATGTACAATGGCATCATTAAATGCTAAATTATTGATTGTGTTCGTCCTACACTTAACTACAGTAGTATATACAGTAGCCCCTCGGCTTCTTTGGTGCTGACTGACAGCTCACAGCTGACTTCTAGCATTCAACATTTAGGTATATACCTACATTTTGACTGTCAGAAGTGACAGCTGCTAAACACATGTTTTTGCAGATCATACGGTTCATCGTAGGGATACATAATTTGGTCTGGTAACTTTTTAAAGCTGTCAGTCAGCACCAAAGAAGCCATGGGGCTACTGTACCTAAATGGTGACTGTCAGCTGTGAGCTATTAGTCAGAACCAAAGAAGCCATAGGGCTACTGTACCCTTGTACTTTTGATTTCAAATAGTTGTGGAATACCAAATGGTAAACCAGAGGGAAGGAAGCATTCAACGGGCCAAAGAATATACCAGGGAATCGGCCTCCACGGTTCTCACTATTTTATTAACACAAAACCTGGCCTATCTGCGTTTTCCGGAAAGCGTGTCCATTTTTCCAGACATCGCGAGAGTATTATAGAGAGTTGATATTTCTTGAATTTTTAATCCAATTGATTACAAATTAACATAATTAACATAATTGATTATAAATTAACAACTGTCAAGAAATGTTACTTGAATCGAACTATATAAATATTAGTGGCTCTGGTACGTCTTAACCGTCCCACGTTTGGCTATTTTTCACTGAAATGGTACCATGTGTTGCTATTTTATTCATTTTATTATGCACACTATAGTACATAGAATCGAATGACACCAAGATTTAGTCATTTTTTAAACTTTTATTAAATACTAGACAGTATTTAAATAAAAAAAAACTAATTGTGTTATTTCAATGATGTCATCAATATTATGTTTTTCTTGTGAATGTGGGGAATGCCAGACCTCCACCGTGGTTCGAATCCCACGTTAAACTGTAGGTCCTCCATTTCATCTCGCAATCACCCTACCATTACACATTAGCGTAAGTGGGTATAACCCGAACGGGTAGTAAGACGCGGTGCTAATAATAATAATAATATTATGTTTTACTTCATCTATAATTTAGTCACTATGGGTAGGCCCTACCTGTGATTTACTAGGAAGTAAAGTTAATTGTGGTCATTAACGACGGTTTTCAGGCCTTCGTAAAGACTGTATTATATTAATTATGTTTGGTGTTTAGTATAATGAGTCAAAATAATTCTATAGTGGCTGAAAGATACTCGCCGCTTAGGTGAGTGGAACATTTTCTTGTTTGATTTAAAGGGGGTTATTTCCTTATTCTTTTTTTGGGGGTTCAAATCGATTCTACGTGTTATAATGTTTGGAATAATGTACGGCTTATGCCAATCTTTTTTTATATTTTAAGAAAGAAATGGCCTAACATGGGACGGATAAAACGTACTAGAGCCTACAATCTTGTTTCACAGACCTGGCTCTTACTTTGTCCGCACAAACACCAGGAATAATTCTTTCCGGGAACACACCTCATTTTGAAAGGTTTCTTGTCGTAGATTTTACCGTTGTCCTTCTGATAGGTAGCGCTGTACACGTCTTTCAGCGCGTTCTGAGGCATCACCTCTTCCGGAACTACCTTCGCAGCTTTACTCGAGTACGAGGGAAACTAAAATAGGAATAAGATTAAAAAACCCACCTCGGTGGCTCGTAGTTGGCTAACGCGTTAGTCGTGTTGAGCTGCTCGACTGCTGAGGACGAGGAGATCGAGGTTCGAATCTCGGTCGGGTGAACTGGGAGGTGGTTTTTCCTAAATAGTTTTCCACTCTCCCTCCACACTAATGCGGGTTCACTTCCTCTAATTCAACTTTCCCAATATTCCTAGTCCATTAGAGTAATTAGTAATTAAAGCGTATAACCCGAACGGGTAGTAAGACGCGGTGCTAAATAAAAGGATTAAAATTAAATTATTTTTTAAGAATTTATTCCAAACTAGTTTCAGAATTAAGATCAAACTGATTTTAAAAAAACATTATTTTATGGGCTAATAAATTATATTTTGTAACAAAACATAACCTAAAATTGATTTTAAAATATTAAACCAAAACTCGCCCTGTTGCAAAAATTGGTTAATGAATTCGAGTATTTTGATGACGGTATACATGATCTTGATAAAAGTAAATGACTCGTTGGAATTACTTTACTGAAATTCATAATGACTAGATTGCAAACCGGACGATACAATACGATATAATCTTTGTTTACTTTGTTTAGTACAGTGGAGCAAACTCATCCAAAGATCATGACAATATTAACCAAGGTCTAAGATATACGGTTCTGAATACTCTAGTTCCAGTCATCAGATATTAATGCCAAACCGCGCTAGTATCTCTGCATATTAACACGCACGCAATTCATTGAGTGACAAAGTTTGTATTTTATTGTTTTAGGAAATAACGGGATCAGATAAAATAATTAATGTGAGAAATTAAATGATTTCTAACTAGATTCTTATTTAATGTTAACTTTGCGAACCAACCATTTTGTTTGTATTATTCTATGACAGCATCCCTTCGTTCTCTATATTCGCGGGTATAAACTATTTTATTTAAAAACAATACTTCAGTACGTGAGCCCACAAGCGAGTCTTACCAACATATATAACGTGAACGAAGATAGTGCCAACATTTGAAGGATAGAAAGTGTCATGTGATCAGCACAAAAAGCCTTCCACCCATTAATCTCAGTTTTCTAAACAGTAGCTGCTTCGTTCTTCAAGTAGATCTTCATTTGTCCTCACGAGGCTCAGTTGAGCCCGTTACAGGCACCCTGCCTCACATAATATTCTGAGTATCAAACCCAGTACCTCTGAATCTGTAGCCAGGCACTTGGACCAGTAACCTACAGAAGTGATAATTTTATTTTCTAAAATAATTTGGAACTGGTACTTATTCCAAAGCAATTTTAATTCATTAAATTTCAATATATTCACCTGTTTCGGTAAACACTTTATCGATTGTAAACTTTATGTTTGGTGAAGGTTTAGTCGCATGGAAACGTAAATTATTTGATGCCATAGCTCCTTCCATCCTCTACCATCGGAGTTAATTGTGGATACCATATAAAACAATGCTCGCTTAGTGAAGACTTGCGCACGCATCAAGGTCAGATTTAATGGAGTTTGGGAATAAACATTCCAAGATCTGTTTGTAAACAGGCTCAGCTGTTATATGTTGCATCGACATTTACCATTATGTCAAATTATCAGTTTAATCAGTTTGTAACTAAAAGTTTCTAAAATTGTTAACATTATTTATTTTATTTTTTAGCTTAGGATTTTTTTTAAATGATGTTAGTATTTTGGTTTAGTGGATAAAAATACCACCTCTACGGTCTAGTGGGCAGAGCACCTCCCTACATATCTAGAAGTCCCGGGATCGATATGCGGCACTTACGCATTTTTCTGTAACGCAGTAGGTCTGGGAAGGGGTCAACTCACTCTCGCGAGAACAATAATTGAGCTACTTGAATAAACAAGTAGCGATGCTGGTCTAGAAAATTGAGATCGACGGCCAGAGGGTTCGATGTGCTGACCACAACTCTCTATCCACAAAGGTTGGCTTTATCTTCGCCAACATGCGGCGGACGCTTGATGAGTATAACTCTCGGGCTGATGCCAAGGAGATTTTTACTAAATAAAAATAATTAAAATATTGTTCTCTCTATATATGTATTTTTTATTTGCTATTCTATTTTTTTTTATTTGCTATTCCATTTTTAGATCTTAAAAAAAAGGTGATCGTCTCTCACCGTCCTTCCCCTAATACATTGTGTTGGTTATATTTAAAAAAATACCTTTGTTGCTGCATTTTAAGTTTTGTCAAAATGTAGGCAGGTGTGCCATTTTAGACCCCCAAAAAACGGGTGAGTCTACCGGAAAGTTAAGGGATATACCAATCCGTCCGTAAGTGTATAATTCGCATGCCTTGAAAGGTTGCAGTCTTACCTCGACAGATTACACTATGGCTTTATATTAAAAGCTGAGCCAAAGTGTAATAATGTAAAGTAAGCTTCATACCTTTCATGTTAAATGAGTTGACAGTATTACAGAGATGCGTGGACATGAGCCCAGCATCCTCTGGATCATTCGACCACATCCATTATAAATTATTATCACTGTTCGTTGGTCACCAATTACCATCGTAACTTATTCGTGTGTTAAACTGCAAAAGATCGAGCACGACTCAAACAATGAGTGAAATCTCCAGGGTGCGACAGTTGAGGAAGACGAGAAACAAGTGACGTGCTGCGCTCCTGGCGGGATTTTGTTCAACTACGCTCGCCCCATTGTTTACCGCTTTACTGAGCGGTTAAAACGCACCCTCTTACAGATGTTTGGACCACCGATGAGTGCAAGGCAGTGAATATTGGACCACATGGAATTCGCAGTGAGCGTTTATAGTATTAGCACGAGTCATCACGTGAGATATTATAAGCTTCGTTTAGAATATACATTCTCGTAACGCACGTCTTCACCAAGGATAGAAAACATGATTCGATAGTTAGTTTCTGTGCCATATTTTCTAAATAAATATTGTTTGTGAACTTATATAATATGTTCATTGTTATAGGAAGGACCCTTATACCCAAATCCTACTATTCAGAAAAAAACCTATTGTCTTTCTAATGCTTTATTAGCTAAACATAAATACGCTTCAAAAGTTACGATAAAGTTTAACACAATCACTCCATAAAAATGTCATCTGAAAATATGTTTTTTAAAAATCTAAAGTGGTTTTTATAAATGTTAATGAAACGGAAGGGCCTCGTAGATGTTTATTTTAGAATTAAGATTTTGTTGATCCACACTGGTTTCCCAATAAAATAAATACAATATTAAAAAATAGTTTAAGCTTAGTTTGAACACCTTTAATGGTTTTTCGGACGATTTATATTCGACTATAAGTTAAAACAGAAGATTTACGGATAACTAGGTATCCGCAATAATCTGCATCAGCTCCACGTGATCTCACCAAGGAAAGATCCCGGTAGTCCAATCAGAAATACTCACCGAGAGGGGACCCCCATCGTTAACTTGTCTACGGGGTGGAGGGGGGAGGGTCCCCAAAACACTCTGTAAACACAGCGTGCGTCCGAAATTCACAACAGCCTCTTTATTTTCATAGACTTTGAACGACCATTCTTCTCTTCCGAGCCACCCGTATCCAACACTCGCTGCGCAGAACGCGGCGCGCGCGTCGACCGACTGTGACGTCATGCCGGGAGCCCGCCATGGGGGCGAACCTAACCTCAACATTTTTTTTTCAATTAATTCTTTTTACTCTCCTCCATAATGCACGGTTAACTTTTATAGAGTCTAACGATATTATAATTTGAATCTATGAAATAGCCCACACGTACATTCTTGGCCGCTCGAAATAAAAGGAAATGGGAGAGGTTCGAATCACCACGTGCGTCATTGTTTACCTCACGTGCTTCTTTTAGAAAGCGTCTGTTCATGAATTGGCGGGAAACGGGGGAGTGGGGTAGTTAAACAAACCAACTGTTAGGTCCATGTTTTGATTTCTCAACGTTTGTACTCTCAGTTAGTGGGCGGTCGTCATAATTTAAGAGGTGGCCATTTTATTTAACATGTAAATTGACTACCGATCATCCACAGGGCGTTACTGTCAGGGACTAACGTGGTCTCTTAGTGGGCTCCGTGCTGGACTTAGAGGTTCAAGCTCGATTCCTATGTGTGAATGGTCAAATGGGGACACATATTGGGTGAGAATACATCACAGGTACAGTTGTAACTAGCTCTACTCACCCTGTCAACAAGGCCTTGGAAATTACTGCTGATACACTCGACATGTATTTGAACCTCGCTCGACTTCTCTTCGAAATTATTTTGTCTCTTACTCTTTGAAGACGTAGAATTTGTTGTATAAACTTTCATATTAAAATCCCGGCAGGATTTAAAATTACAAATATATATATTGGAAAATGCTGGCATCTGGTGTGAATTGTGATAATAACGGGGGATTACCACCCCCTCCTAAATATTCATGTACCTGCTTGACAACTTCCCAGGTTAACCGCCTCGGTGGCGTAGTTGGCTAACGCGCCAGTTTCGTGTTGAGCTAGACTGCCGAGGACACCCCTCGGGTGAACTGGAGTGGATTTTTTTAATCAATGTTTTCCCTACTCTCTCTCCACGAAAATGCGAGTTCACTTTCTTTATATTCGACCTTTCCTATTACTAACCCATTAGTGTAATAAGTACTTTAGCATATAAACCGAACGGGTAGTAAGACGCGGTGCTGAGAATATATACAACTTCTAAAGTCGCCTTGATGGTATGCTAGGGGCGCCACTGTCGGCAGAGTACCGTGGCAAGGTCAAGGTTCAGCAGGAGACGATAGGGCAGGTTTTCAAACTTTGAAACAGTTTAAATTAAAATCTAATTAATGATTAGTATTTTATTATTAATTGTACAAGATTCGTATTAGCGCCAAGATGGAGGAATATAATAATAATCTCTTAATAACATTTTTAGGGATAGTGTGAACCCTTCCAAAACACCCCTCCTTTGGTTTGGCCGTGAAAGGGGCAAACTTTATTTCTTAGGGCACCAAAACTTCGTTTTTGCACTACCCCCCCTCTATCCCAACATCTCCCCTGTCCATCAAAACCTATAACTCTACTACGCCCTTGATATGACCCATTTTTCATAGAAAGATCCTTAATTGATACCTATGAAAACTACTAGGTCTACTTTTATGTGTTCATACATCAAGTCCTGCTTTCTGCAGCTGTCATTTTTGATGGCTATATTGTTATAGCTTCATATAAAATAACAATGCAGTACAGTACTACCACTGTTGACCGAAAAGAGTTTGTATTTGACTAGAGGTTCTTTCTATGAAACTGGCATGTAGCATCGATACATTACTATGCCCCCCAATTAAATTTCTGGATACACCACTGAATAACAGGCTGGCAAATGTAAAAATGTGTGAATCCATCCAAATGAACAACTCGATTGAGCTTGATCCAGTTTTATAAAAAATACTCGAAA
>CABFVX010005168.1:17163-54208 GCA_902151425.1 Timema shepardi | reverse complement strand
ATAAAGTGAAAGTTATGTGAAAAAACGGCCCGGATTTAAAGATTGTAAGATACCGGGCCAGCAAACACTGAATAAATAAAAAAAATGCAAATATGTTGGGCAGTATATAAAAGTGTGTTAACGCCAACATTGTTTTATGTATGGACAGCGTGGGTTTGTCGGGAGAAACACGAGAGCAAGGGGAATGTACCCCCCAATATACCTGACTGAACTTTTTTTTTGCCATTGTGTGAAACAGTCAGTAAAAATACGAAGATTTTGATCACTCCAATAAAGACATTTGCATTTATTTACAAAAACATTTAAGAAAAAAGTGCACTCTTCATAAATTAGATACATTCTAATAACAATAGATTCGCATTCAATAATTCGATCATTTCTTTGCAAAACTATACTCGCCGATCAGGATCATCTTCGCCTAATCTTCGATGTGCCTGCATCTCCTACGGATGAGACTCATCTAATTTTAAGGCTGTATGAACCGAACCAATTGATACACCAATAGTTTTAAACACTTCTTGCACTTAACTTTTGGGATTTGCTATATAAATGCCCAAAATTTCCAAATGAATAGATTCACTCAATATAGTACACACAGTTCGTTTTTGTTTGCGACAGATCCATTTTCTTTAAATTTCGAAACACGATCCAAAACATAACTATGTGATACGTTTTTATCCTGGTGTCTTTGGTTGAATTTTGCCGCAGTTCTTTGAGCCCATCGAGCCTCGGCTTCATATAAAACAATCAATTCTGTTCTCTCTTCGAGACTGTAAGCAATTGGTCAAGATTAGATGTTAACAGTAGAAAGCAAACGAGACAACTAATGTATCTGTAACTGGCATTGATATTAAAAACTATGTTTTGTTTACGATCTTACACACAAACACTTTTACCTTCCCGAGCTATGTTTGAATAGGCCGAATTCTAATGCCGCGCTTAATGCCGGTGACTCAGAAACTTGTGAGGCTCATTTCTCGTGATAACTTTTACTTTAAAAAGGATTAAAACCACCATTTTGAGAATGGCACAACCTAATCCTCAAGAATATATAATAGAAAATAGGGAGTCTAATTTAAAAATATCAAAGTGATCTTAACGTCACCTTAGCAACGCCACCCAAGGTCATACCTGTCTTACCACCCTACTTCCCCCTTAGATCCAAATAACTTTTGTTTAAAACAGTTTTTTCTACAGTGCGTTGTTTTCGAGATATTTTGGTGGAGAGTTTTCAAATGAACACCCTGGTATAATAAATGTATGTGGAAAAACTCGAATAGACAGAGTCGGTAATGAATGGGTGCTGAAGGAGTGTGGTTTGAAGGGGAGTCCAATAGGTAGATTTGAATGAAACGTCTTACGTTAATTTGGGTATGTTGAAAGGATGATTGTGGATCTAATGACAAAGCAAATTTAAATGAAGGTTAGAGTGTGTGGATCAAAGGAAAGGTTAGGCCATATAATACGTGGTTAGATGTTGTAGATGATTGAGTGAAAAAGAGAACAACTAAGAGATCTAACAATAAAAGCGCATGAATAAATCGGTGTATGGATGTTTTTAAAGCGAAGAGAGTACGCAAGGATAGGAAAGTGTGGAGAAAGTTATTGAGGATGGATTCAAGAACGAAGTAATTTTTTTAAGCTATATGTACAGTTTGTTGCCTACCCCGTAAGAGAATGGCGTGATTAGTTATGTATGTATGTATGTATGTATGTATGTATGTTTGTTATGTATGTATGTATGTATGTATGTATGTATGTATGTATGTATGTATGTATGTATGTATGTATGTATGTATGTATGTATGTGTGTGTCATGGGGGATTTCGCCTGCGCTGGCTTGTGCTGGCTGTTGGGGAACACGGGGTTGTCAAAATTGTTTTTTTTTTATCATAAACCCTCTTGAAGTAATGTAAATGGTTTCAAACATATTTTGTGTTGTGGCTGTTAGTAATTTTATTCGTTGATCGGGAATACAATAACATTAGTAATCATTGTTTCAAGGGTGTGGTTTGAAAGCCCAAATCCACCCCTGTTTCACCATGCTGTTGCGATCATTCTCTCAGGAGAGTCATAGCCTAGTGCCCCTTGCGACTTGCCTCTGTTGAGGTTCCAGAAGAAGAAAGCTCGTTCGTTGCTGCACGAATATTTGGAGATGTTTTCGTGTCGTCCAAGAAGAGAGGAGGTCCAGTCAAACAGACCAAGGTGAGTCTCATCCTCGTCATATCCGGGACGCAGGTGGGACGGCTGGGAGGTCCAGGGCCAACTGGAGACAGTGAATCAGGGTTTACAGCCTAACCACTACAACTTGGATTATTATTATTAATAATATCATCATTAAATGAAAACATAGTTCGCACCTTTTATATTAATTATTATTAGCTTCACGTCTTACTACCCGTTCGGGTTTATACGCACTTACGCTAATGTGTAATGGTAGGGTGATTGTGAGATGAAATGGAGGACTTACAGTTTAACGTGGAATCCGAACCACGACGGAGGCCTTGCATTCCACACATTCACAAGTTGTGATTAATACACGACTTTATATTAATGATCTTGGTGTTCTCCTGGATAACAAACTTTATTTCCATCATCATGTTGACCAAGTAATTTCTCAGTCATTGAAATTACTTGGGTTTATTAAGTTTATTACTTCATCATTTAAGAAAGTTGACTGTTTTTTTATGTATGTACAACGCCCTGGTTAGATCTAAGTTAGAACATGCTATTGTTGCTTGGAATTCCGTTACCTTAAATGAATCTCTTAGGTTGGAAAACGTTCAAAGAAAAGTTGTCGCTGCGTGCTATGATAAATACTTTAGTAATCGGATTTATTATGATTATGACAGAATTCGAAACCTCTAAGGGCTCCAAACTCTCTTCTCGCGTAGACTTTATTGTGATGCCCTTTTTGTTTTTAATATATTCAATAGCAAAATTTATTGCAAATTTGCCCTTGATCATGTAGGCATTCTTGGGATTCTCGTAATGCAAAATTATTTTTTCTCAATAGCTCTTATAAGGTAAGCCCTATAGGTCGTTGTATCCATAGCGCCAATTCTAGATTTGTCGAATTAGACTTTTATTATAAAAGAAAAGCTAAACTCAGAGAGTTATTTAAGGAAATCCCTTATCAATAATTTATCACTAATAGGTTCTGCCTATAATATCTAGATTTACAATATTCTTATTTATTTTTTGCATATTGTTACTTCTTTTAATCATTATTTAATTATTTGTTATTATTGCGTTTTTATTATAATCATTATTAATTTTTTTGTAACTATTAATCATTAAATAACATTATTTAGCCATTTTTGTTTATCTTATTTTCTCGTGTAAATATATGTATTTGTAAGGTATTGTGTACTTTCAGTGCTGGCCTGTTATAGGTCTCACGACTGTTGGCCAGAAATAGAATAAAGGAAATTGAAATTGAATTGAAATTATTATTATTGATGTATTCTAGCACCACGTACCCGTTCGAGTTATACGCATATGTACTAATCATGCTAATATTTTAGGAATGATGGTGGTTGAATTTAGAGGAAGTGTAGCTGCATTTTTCGTGGAAGGAGAGTTGAAAACCCTCAATACACTCGACCGAGAGTCAAACCTATATCTCACCTCCGTCAGTAGTCCAGTCTACTGCGAGAGTGACACTTTAGACCTGTCGTAGGCCTACTCAACCTTTTTTGTTTGCGTGGTTTCTCGTCAACTTTTTGCCTCCAAAGTTGTTGGTGCAACTTGTTGTATATATACAGGGTGTATAGTAACATGTAGGACTCACCTCAGCGGTGAACAGGAGACACAAAAACAATCAAAACTATTTATTTAAACACGTGTTCCCTTTGACCTTTTTTCTGAGTGCTAGTCATGTTTGTACTGCAGTAATATGGAGTTACTCAACTAAAATAGCAAGTTTTGGCCTGTATTGCAAGCCTGCAGTCATCGTGTCGTAGAATGCCACACTCTTTCAAACATACGTAGCATTGCAAGCCTGCAGTCATCGTGTCGTAGAATGCCACACTCTTTCAAACATACGTAGCATTGCTTGCGTTTAGCGCAAAAGTGGCCATTTTAACTACGCCATATAATATTAGAAAATATATGAAGTTTATTTGAATCTTAAATAAGAGCATGGATTTGAGTGCTAAAATTCGATTAACATTTTTAAAACTACATTTCTTCTCCTCTTAGTCCACAAATTTACATTGAGCTTCTCCTAAATAAAGATAATTTATAATATAAAGAACGTACTCAGATGTTACATTTACTTAAATTGATTGGTATAATTTCTTTGGTCAATTAAATCATGATTTAAAAAAAATGACGTGCAAGATGAATTAAAGAAAGACCTCATTTATCATAAATTATGAAGTCAATTAAAACAGGTACAACAAAACTTTTAAAAAGTCATCACTGAGATTGTACAATAATAATAATAATGTTCTGAAATTATTAAATTAACAGATAAACAAGGAAGGAATAATAATCTGTGATGATTAAAATAGTTTAAGCAATAGCAGGTTATAGGATTGGCTGATGAGCAAATTGACTAGTGGATAAGATAATTTGGGGGCATAACCGGTGGGAGGGTATTTCTGGATGAGGGAGCTTTTCACTCAAAATAATTTTTCCCGCTGGGCTAAATTTGCACCTATCTAAATTTCACTCCTTTTTCCCCCTAATATGATACTATTAAAAACAAACTTCAAATTTCTTCCAAAGATAATGAATTGAAATTTCTAAATACCTTCTAGAGGAATCAACATTTCAAAAAAAACAACTCTGAGCCGAGACCACTTTAAATATTCTGGAGGTCGAAGGAGAATACTTTCAAAAAAATTCCGGGTGAAGCTTTCTCCAATAGCTAAATGGTATACAATCGTTAAACATTTGATGTATTAGGAACCTGAAACTCTTTAGGCCTGGGGGAGTAAAACAAGTTCTTCAAAACCACTTTTTGGTTAACTAATCCCTCCTCCTACTCCCACCCCCTCACACAAATAATATTCCGTTCCTACTGACCCAGCCTGGAAAATTTTAGAGATGATTTTGTCTTTATTTAATAAAGTTGATGGGTTTAAAAAAAATGGGCTTGGAGGTTGGGCCAACCCCGTTTACATAGTCCAACCTTATATTCAAATAAATACAACTTTGCAACTTGACCAATGAAACACATATGTACAGAAAAGGATTAGAAGGAAGAGATTGGGATTGTTTGTACCCTAGTTAGTCAATCCATTCCTCAGAAGAACCGGTCTACAGTCACATTTTGATAGGAATAAAACTTTTTGACAGTTACAAAAGCTACTTAAAACTATTTTCAAATGGGTATTCATAGGTCAAGTCATATACTCTGCAACCATCACACTTGATAAGTAAATATTACACTGGAGAACAATTTCTTTGTTGCATCCATACTAGCACTTGTTCTTACCTAATTTGCCTGTGCTGAATTCAAATCTGTAAAAGTTAGTTTTTCTCTGTACGCTCTAGATTTTTTTCAATTTAACATTTTTTATTTTTCGCGAAATTTTTATGCTTCTAGCATGATGATGTGGTCTATATGAGGAATGTATGGTCATGTAGTCTAAAATCAGGCTTAAACAACCGTTTTGGCAAAGATATATTCTTGATATATTCACAGAAACGTGTTGGTGCATAACAATATGCATTAAAGTTTTTTTTAAAGGCAAAACAATCACTTTTGCGGAGTAGAATATTTGTTGCCATTTATCAAATCTGAAATATTTATCCATTATTGTCAAATATGAGTATGCACTCATGATTCTTTCTTTAAATTGACATATATTTTGACATAAAGATGATAGATGATTCAGAATCACAGATAAAGATGGAATGCAAAGTTCAAATAGGTCTCTCCCTGTCCCTCACTAACAGCTCCAAGGTTCTTGGGGAATTGATAAAGATTATTATTCAGGAAATGTAGCTTGACACTTCTGCTGTACCGAAGATTGTGAAAAACCAAAAGCGTTCTAAATTTAGTATCTCACAGTTATCTGCCATTTTGTTACCAAGAAAGTATTACTGCAACGAAATACAGCCAATCTGCCTTCATCATTCATCTTCCTGAAAAATTCCTAATCACTTACAAGGGCACGAATTTGATGTTCATTGAACACACCTGCTTTGACCTTCTCGAAAGACAAAGCAGAAAAAGTAGAAATTATATTTTGAAAACATTCATACTTAATGCCTTCACAACCTGTTACCTCAAGCCACGCTTGATATAAAGTGTGTGTGTGTGTGTGTGTGTGTGTGTGGGGGGGGGGTAAGTTTCTCTCGGCCGATGATTGGGTCATTCATAATGTTTGGCATGTCTGATTCTAGAGTTTCATGGATAGGCCATACCTTCTGGGTCCAGTGTTTCTCTCAAGCTCAGTTGTTCCACATGCAGAGATAGCATGAAAACTTCGTGAAGCCTCTCTGCTGTCCAAGGAGGAAGTTGGCCATTTTCAGGTGCACACATATTATCCAGTTGTGCTCGTGATATTTGAATAAGTTTATGACCGTTTTTATGTTATTATGTTCTTCTGGAGCAACTCAATAAACGTTGCCATTGTGCAAGAGGAAACACTTGAGGTTGTGCTTTGGGTTGTCCAGAAATAATCGCCATTCTGTTGGGTTATATGAGGTAACACCTAATTGCCTGAGAATACCTGGGATATCGTGGAACTCAACTAAGAAAAACAGGTGTTGTTTTTGTGATAAACGGATACATCTTTAGAATCCAAAATTAACATCACTGTAAAAATAAATAATATGGATGTTTGTAAAAAAAATTAGCCTAATTAGTCTACGGCTAAGATAGATCCAAGCCTAGTTATCAAGCTATCCGTGGTGTAAATTGCAATGGGTGTATTTTCTTTTTTCTCAAAAATTACAAGTTTTAAATTGCACGAAAACTAAATCATGTAGAGGAAAATTTATTTCAGATTTGAAATCAGTGTTGAAAACATAATTAGAATCAGTTGAAAAACTTCATTCAGCAGAAACTAAGGAAAAATCTGCTCCCTTGTGTTATTAATACCTAGGCCTATAATAAAATAATGAAATATTATCAATTTTGACCGCAAAATATATGTTTGTATTATCTAAAAGGATTTACTTACAAAAAACTATTATTAGTATTTATCACCTGTTCGGGTTAAGTACTAATTACGCTAATGGATTAGGAATTATGAAGGTTGAATTAAAGGAAGTGAACCCGCATTTGCGTGGAGGGAGAGTGGAATACCATCTAGGAACCCGCACCCCAGTTCACCCGACCGAGATTAGAACCTCGATCTCCCCGTCCTCAGCAGTCGAGCTTAGCACGACTAGCGCGTTAGCCAACTACGCCACCGAGGCGGGCTTACAGAAAACGAAAGACTAGATTGTTTTGATAGTTTACTCGAATTAATAGTGTTAACTTAGAAAACAACAGCGACTTAGCGTAATCACTTTTAGGCACTTTTAGATCTTGCTTGGTACATCTAGGGTTCCGGAACAAAAGTGAAAAAAAATTAGATCTTTTACTTATTTGTTGTTGGGAAGGATTTAAACTTTTAAAAAATACCCCCATAATATGGTCGAATCAATAAGGAAGTAATCTTAAGTGGCATTTCAAAAAATGATTAGATGTAACCTACTTACATGTATTCATAAGCCCAGCTGTGAATTTTGTAGTCACCTTTGATAGATCTTGTAAATGTTAACGTTGTTACGATAACTTTAGTACCTAATCTTGTTAATGTTGTCTTAGAATCTACATTAATTTTAATATACCTTTCAAAAGCTTTTTATGACATTAATTTTAATATCTTTTTCAAAAGCTTTCTATGACGAGCAATACATAAGTGTGTAAATAACGTGGAGAGATTTTGTTTGGATAAATTTTGGTTGGATTTGGTTTAAGTCCTTTCGCTAAGTGTTAAATCAATTTAATGTATTCTAGTTGTTGCTTTTATTCTAATATAATGTTAGCATAAACACAAAGTCTGGCTAGTGACTTAATTGGCAAATAAACTTTATACATAACCTTATTTAAAAAAACTGAAATTCAAACCATCACGTGGACTAGGCTCTACACTTTGAGAACCAAACTTAACTTGGAAATTTGGTAAGTTCAATACTTACTTACTTTATAACATATTGAACTCAAAAGTTCATTACCGAGCTTGTAAAAGCTCGCCGCCTATCTCTATCTTGAGCTAGTTCTGCCCAGCCCCCTCATTACACCCTATCCCTATCTTGAGCTAGTTCTAAACAGTTCTCAACACACCCTATTTATTTCTAATGTTATCTTCCCATCTGCGTCTATCTATTCCCACTGGTATCTTCCCATTGGGTTTGACAGTCTAACACGGTTATAGTTTCTTCCGTTGGCGTTGCATGTCCTGCCCACTGTAACCTGCCAGATTTGATAATCCTAACAATGTAGGACTATTGTGTGTGATGAGTAATACGTATATATAACAATTATAGTGGTAAACTTACAGTGTATACTCTCCCAGAAGTTCTTCTTTCTTTAGCCGTTTGAACTCTTGTTCTACCTCTGGTAACATCCATGGCTCAGGATTTTCCTCGGGGCAAACTATAGGTTCATAGCGTGCATCTCCAGACTCATCATCGCACGTGTAGTGGGATTCTCGCTCCTCGTTGTACCTATAGTTGCCGTATCTCGCCAAACGGCTGAATGGGATGGTATCTCTGACACTTCGTGTTTGTCTCCTGTTTTGCGGTAAGACATTGTTCACTCTGAAGCTTCTCGTGTGATGCCATAAACGGTTGTAACAGACCCAAAGGACTTGGTTAGCTCTCTGGTAAACGTCAGGCTCGTTTATAAGCCAAACAGGATCTGCGTGAAGTCCTACTTTTGCATAAGCAGATTCAAGTAATTCGGAATCGCAACTTTCCACTGACATACTCAAACATTGTTAAAAAATTAAAAATAACATAATCGTTAGCTATTATCTTTGTTTAGTCATTCAAATATTGATCAAAAAATAAGTTCAACGTTTTGTTTTGAAGGCGACAATGTCAATAACTTTTGAAGAGAGGAACAACTTTTATTTCTCTATGGCAATTAATCAACTTGCTGCAAACAACAGGCGAGTTTTCGTGATTGAATTGATATCGATGTTTATGACGGAAGTGGATTAGAGCTTGTGATGACCCAATTTTCAGCTTGGTAATGGTTTTCTTGCTCATACATTTTCCTCTTAATTACAACCGAAAAATAATAATAAATATACACAAGTTTCAAACAGTAAAATAAAAGGTTAAATTAGATGCAACATGATAAATTTCAGTGGTGGTGAAACCAAGGGCCACAGGAGGCCATTGCCCTTCCTGGGGTAGATTTGATTCCCTATACATCTATTTCACTCCCCTCTGATATTCTTGAATGTAAAACCGAAAGATGGCCTTGCATCAAAATAAATTATTTAACAAGAAATGTAGTTTTCTCAAAATTGGTATATTATGTGGAAAGTATTAATGGGTTTGGTGGGTGGGGAGGATGGAAAGGGGAAGGGGTGAGCGTAGAGGATTATGGTAGCTTCTCGAATTTGCTGTTTTGACCAACAGCCTATTGGCTGCTTTGGACAATAGATTTTCAAATAATCTTTTTCTGGTTTTATTCGTCACATTCATCTTCAATTAAATACAATTATATAGCCCTTTCGTTGGCCGCATGGTCTAAGGTGCTACTCTCACACTAGACTAGAATTCCGAATATGAGTAGATCGGGGTGGTTTTCCCTAAACGGTTTCCCACTCTCCTCTACGCCTAATTTATAACACATTAGTGTTAATAGTACATAGGCGTATAATCCTAACTGGTAGTAAGACGTGGCGCAAACAAACTTGCATATAATATAAATATAAAAATTGCTTCCTCCCGGGTGTTTAATACTTTCTGTGTCCTTAAAATAGTACGAGTCATTGAGTGACCAAGCAGGCAAAGACCTTGAAAGTAACGACATGATCCAACTGGCAAACTGAATGGGAGTACACAAATAATGACTGATTGTGTCTTAACAGGGTCCAAAACAACCTCTTCCAAATGTTAAAAAACATTGGAATTCCAAGAAAAATGAAGAAATGGTTGGTGTGGTTCATATTACTTACTAATGTAAATTTTCTATTGTTTTTCCTACCGAAATAAGACTGTAGCTGTCTGTTAAATGCTATTTAATTGACCACTTTTAAATTATATTGTCTTAATTTATTGGTGTTAAAAATTAAACATTCAAATTTATTATATGCAAAGTACGTTGACCTAATTTTGTAACTAGCACTAAGTACAGCATACATTTGATTTCCACTATTTCAGGATTTGATTCAAAGAGCTGTTCATACTTTGATTTTAGGCAGGAATGAGATGGAGGAATAAAGGTGTGCTCAGACCAACATTGGCTTTCTGAGAACTGTTTTCAAGCTATCCTCGAAAACCGTCAAATGAACCCAAAATACATGGTCCCGAACATTTTGTTTATAGAGATTATTGCGAATAACATATAATTTGGTAGGGCTATATAACTAAAGTATTTAGGAACAACTTTAACTAGTAATAACAATATTAGAGTGGAAATTAGGGAAATAAAAGAGTCGAGAAATGCTTGTTATTTCTTGGTCATTAAGCTGTTAACATCTCGCCTGTTGTCAAGAATTGTAAAGCTTATAATATGCCAAACAATAGTTGTTTTCGCTGTTTTTTATGGTCTCTTACCTTATAAAACCAAAAGGATTTTAGGGTGTTCGAAAAAAAAGTGCTTAGGAAAATGTTTGGTTCAAAAATAGATTAAGATAATGGTGAGTGAAGGTTTCATATTATCCTGTAATCATCATCATACATTGTAGCACATGCAGCGCGAATGCAAGAATTTAGAACCGTGTTCAAGGTATTTACTAAACCCAATTGGGAAGTCCTAGACGCATATGGCAGGATAGCTTTAGAATCAAGGTATTTACTAAACCCAATGGGAAGTCCTAGACGCATATGGCAAGAGATAATTATAATTGATTTGAACTAGATAGAAAATAATGAGGTGGACTGAAAATAATTAGTCAATATAGGGATAGGGTGTAATGTGGGGGACTGGATGGATCTAGATCAAGATAGGGAGAGGGTGTAAAGAGGTGTATTGGATAGAACTATCTCAAGATAGGGATAGGGTTCAATGAGGTGAATTGTATGGAATTAGCTCAAGATAGGGATATGTGACGTAATTTTGAGGGTGAGACAATGAACTCTCGAATTTATAATGTCATTGAGTAATTAACCAAGTATTATATACGTTACTGGTGTTTTATAAATAATTTATTGTAATGGTGGTAGTACTCCTACCTCAAGTTAATAATCTGATCTGACCACTTCATAATTAAAATATTGGAATTTCGATAAAATGAAATAACGGAAAATACAAAATTAGAACAATATAGGTTAAAGACACTGACAAAATATATACTAGATTTAGTGCAAAGATGCCCTGAGCTCTCAACTCATCCAGATCACTACTGTGAAGAGCAGTAGATCTTGAAAATTAGTTGATGTTTTCGCTATTTGAGTGAAATCTGGACTAGTGGAAAACTCGTAGGCTTCACTCGACCCACTGTCCAAATAATGCTTACACGTCTGCTTTGAACGCATCTTAATATCTTGGGCGATGGTGAAGTTGTGCCTTTGATGTGTACACCTTTAAAACTATATCAATTTTTAAGAATGGCTTAGGCCAACATTCACTATCTTGCTTTCATCTTTGTAGGTGTGTTGAGGCCCAATCTTGAAATCATGTACGAGTTGCGGCCCGACTTTTTGAGAGACACGTATGAATTGCGGCCCACTCACTTGAGAGAGAGGTATGAGTGTCGTCCACCTAATTAGCAGTGTGCTTTCTATCATCCTGTCTTAAATTTCAGATAGAAACTATCATCATCTCATGTTGACATCCCTCGCAATATCCAAATTTCCTCAGATTTTGGCGTTCAATGGTTTTGGCAAAAATTTGAGAGTTTATTAGTTTGAATTAGGTTAGGTTAGGCTAGGTTAAGCTAGGTTAGGTCAATCGTCCGGGCCACGATTCGTGCGTGGCTCTAAAAATGTGAGGCTACAATTATTATTCAACTGTGTTGACTGAATGCAAAATATTTCCTTCAGTGTGTAGAAGAAAAAAAAGAAAAACAACAACAGTATGTTAATATTAATTAATGTATTTTTATTTTCAGGAAAGCGTTCACCTTCTTACCAAATGAATGAATTGCCAGCCACTACGTTACGATCAGTTCAACCTTGTTCTCACTTAATCTCTTTATGCTGTATTCAACCACGAAACATAATTTTTTTGAAATTTTCTAGTATTCCATGTGTATTTTTTAGTACAAAGTCTTACGACCTATTCGGGCTATACACCAATTATTGTTAACTTTGTAAAATATATTAAAAACAATGATATTGAAAATTCAATTTGAGTATTTTATTTAGCTTTTAAATAAATTGTGTTGCGTTTATTTCACAATGTTTTATTTTTTTGGCTAACTATTTGTAGTCGATAGGCTTAACTACATTATTTTTTTAACTTTTCTGGTAAAATAAGTATGTCTTTAATTGTTTTATTATTAATTATTTTTGTCAATCTTTTTTTTAAAAAACTTGGCAAATGGCAGTGACTGAAATCATGTTATTAAAATAAAACATAAACAGTTTTTTTTAAACTAAATCGAAGTAGATAGTCAATATTGAGCTAGTGTAGGCGAACATCTTAGTTAACATTTCAAACACCTAGTGCGCTACTACAATGTTGACAAAACTCTCATTGTATATATCTACATTGGGTTGGTCAGCTGATTGTAATCATTACATGTTTCGCATTAGTGACACGAAAGAAAACAAACCACATTCATTGAGAAAGGGCTTAACATTTTACATTTTATTAACTCTGTTTTAGCAGAAATATTAAGATTTTAAAATGTTTGGCATCATAAGAAATAAGTTTCAAACTGTTCAAGAAGGAATTACTGCAAGGTAACTATCAATGATAATATTTTAAATAAAAACACTAGGGTTTGAGCTAGTTCACTTTTTTCAGTTGTCATTTATTTTTAGAAACATTGAGGCTATATCCGAATAGTTCGTCTAAGGGCCCTTGGAAGCCAAGTGCACTTTAAAGTTGCAATGGCGTCGGCTTAAAATCTGGAAGTGATTTTTGATGGTGTCTGAATTCTCTTAAAGTGTACAATTGCACCCCTTATTGCGCACTTTAGTAAAGGCCAGTCTACAACCAACATACCCGCTTGTCGGACTCGCAACTACGCAATCGCAAATGCACTCGTAATTACGCTTTTATTAAATACAAAATAGTATTAGTAGTATTAGCACCGCGTCTTACTACCCGTTCGGGTTATAGCACTTACGCTAATGTGTAATGGTAGGGTGATTGTGAGATGAAATGGAGGACCTACAGTTTAACGTGGAATCCGAACCACGGTGGAGGCCTGGCATTCAAAATACAAAATAGACTGTCTACAATGAAAAGTCGTAAAACGTAATTTCAACAAATAGGAATAAACATCAATGATGACTATAAAAGTCAAATTCATATTAATGTTTTCAAATAGGAAATAAATATTTAAAAAATATTTAAATGGTTAAATACACATGATTTTAATTGAAAATCCTGTATTAATTACTATACATTTCCAAGTGCGTTTTTGTCATAAACCAAATAACTTCATATTATTTGATTTTAGTAGTCCATCCATATTTGTTTTTTGATTGGCTGAACGCAAGCAAACGCAACTACATAAACGCAAGAGATGGACAATGTTCATCCCCTCCTGACAAGCTGGTCCGACAGTTCCGACATACGATTGTGTTTGCGTAAGCTATTGTAGACAGACAAAATTACGTTATTGCGTAGTTACGAGTCCGACAAGCGGGTGCGTTTGGTTGTAGACAGGCCATAAGGGGCACATATGACTTGCCCTTTATCACACACTTAAGTTAAACTAACTGTTTATATTCAATGAACATATTATATATTTTGTGAAAATGGAATAAAACATTCACATACTGTTAAATAAAACTAGTATAGTATGTTTATTTGTTTATATTCATGATGTTAAACGGTAAAATTTCTCTTTCTAGTGTGAAAATCTCTCTCAATAGGATTTTTTTTTTGCAAGCTATGAGATCTTTAGTAAAATTTGTTTGAGAATAATACTTTACAGATATAAAAGTAAATTAATTAGGGCAATATATATAATTTGTATAAGATACGTATATATTTAAATATGTCACCATTGACAAAAAACAATCAAAATTCAATATCGTTACCATGGAAACGCATATTTCAGAATTAGCCACCATATGGATCTAGCTGTACTTTGCTGTTCGAAAACTACCATGGACCCTACGCACTTAGGGGTGCCAGAAACGTGTTATATTAAAAGCGTGCAGTAAAGTGCACAAGTGCATAGGGGACAAACTATTCAGACACGGCCTAGTATCTCTTATCACATCGTCTAAATGTCTTACTCCTATTGTTTAGTTGAGAATAGGACGACATTATTGACACTGTTTCTTTCCCATGATGCTTTTTTTTATCATTGATACAACAAAAATAGCAAGTCTCTAATATATTTTTTTAATGAATATAATTATAGAATTAAAATTAAATTTACCTAAGCCTCTTTCAGACAAGTGTGCGTGAAGCTTGTTGGAGCAGCATTGGAGCTCACATAAGCTTTTAAGAAAACACACAGGCTGGCTTGTCTGTATTACTCAAAGCTTGAAACAAAAGAGGTTAACGTTTTAATGCAAGCAGTTCAAATTAGGAATAAAAAACCGAAGAAGAAAATTGTGGTTGCAGCTTATGCCTGCTAATTTTCAGGATGATAAACTGCTATTTTTACACAGTTTTATGAATTTAAATAAAAGACAGTGTAAAGATTTTTATTTCAACTATTTCAGTTTGCTAGTATCATATTTCCTGGATGAGCTGAATAATATTTTAAGTTGTTCGCTCTGAAAGCAAGATTAACATTTCCACCCAGCTTAAAGTTTTTTCAACCGATTACTAGCACAATGTTGGCTGTAGTTTAATTCTCTTCAATAAATTGTTTTTCCCAAAGATTGCTACATTTTTTTTCACCAGGTTAAACTTGAAGCACAACTATTACATTACTGAGCTTCAGCTCACATGAGCTCAGTGAAAGGCTACATAGGTCTAAGTCCCAATATACCACCAATAGGCTGCTAATATAGCAGAGAGCCGACACCTTGCTAAGAAAAATTACAAATTAATTTATTTTAACAATAATATTATTCTAGGTACCAATTACATCTTCATCAAATTTGTTATTTATTGACTTATGACAGGTATGGTTAAGTTAGGACAGGAAAGTTTTCATTTAAAACACATTATTGAAGACAATACTGTACACACAATATTGCGCATTTTAGGTAGGCTACTTTTTTTTTTCAAACCAAATATTTCTATTTTATGGCCTATAATATATTTTATTTCAAAGTGAAAAATGAAGGTACATTGATAATAAAGGGGGAAAAAATAAAGAAAAAAAACTCACCTAAGGCACAAGGATATCGGACGACCTGAAGCATTTCAAGAAAAAAATGTAGGGGGGTACAGATGTGGATACCGATAAATCATTACCAGTGCATTGGCAATTAATTGTAATCAGCAATTACTAAGCCGATTAATTAATTTTTTTAAAGTAAAATTAAAGCAGAATTTTCTTGGTAGGAATTTAGTGCTCAAAATCGCAAAAGAAAAAACAAAAACACATAGTAATATTCACAATGAATCTGTGTTGTGGGCTATGCAAAGATTAGCCTACATAACCTGATGAAATAAAAGTTCCCACCATTGATAAAACTAACGATTTAACTTCAACTTTCGTCAATTATGCAAAGAAGAAACAAGATTTCATCACCTGAAGGACTAGTTAAACTGTTTCTCTGAATGTGTTTGGTGGATCATTGGCCTCAAAAAGACTGTTTTCCTCTGCTGGTCTTGTTTGCCCGAAGAAATAATCAAGTCTTAAACCACATAAAATAAATCAATTAGCTTTCCTGAACAAAAACTTGTCTATTGTCAATTATAATTACTAAACAAAAATTAGGATTATCAACATTTTAACTGTTGATTTTAAATACAATCTTTTTGTATTAATTACATTAACTGTTATCATTTTCTTAAGCATATTTCCCAATAGTGATTTATAAATAATCGATCATCAGAACCAATCGGTGTAAATAATCGTAGCATAAACAATCATTTTGAACAATTGGTATTGGTAATCAGTTTTACTGAATCAGTACACCTATAATATTTATCAAACTAACAATTTAATTTCACCCACCTCGGTAGCGTAGTTAGCTAACGCACCAGTTTCGTGATGAGCTAGACCCCCGAGGATGAGGACATCGAGGTTCGCTCCTTGGTTGGGTGAACTGGGGGTGGTTTTTCCTAAATGGTTTTCAAATCTATCTCTCTCTCCACACAAATGCGAGTTCACTTCCTCTAAATTCAACGTTTCCACTTTCTAACCCATTAGCATAACTAGTGTGCATATAACCCGAATGGGTAATAAGACAATAAATAAATAATTTTAATATAAGGCTGTACCAGTGATGTCATCCATCATAAACAATGATGAGTCAAAATTATAATGCAAACTATGTGAGTCAACACCAAGTCAGTCAATATTTATGTTTCTACAATTCAATTGTGATTGCGTTTTGTTTTAATTTCCTAGTAATTATTCCAAATCACCAAACTTGATCAATCTTATTAGTATTCAATTTGCCAGTTACTTGAGAGAGTTGATAGAAATAACAATAAAATAGATCAATATAATGATATAATTAATAAAAAAATTCTTGTATTAGCGATAAAGTATGTCCTGTTACCACATTAATTATTTTGCGCTAAAATATATGTGTTTAAATATCTCCACTATTGGAATAAACAATGAAGTTCCCAGTGGCGATTGAGGGAACAGGGCCTACACAAACTCATTTATGGCCAAATGTTTTGAGTGGTTTATGTTAATCGAGTTTTGTCTTAATTTTAAAATTCCTACAATTTTCTTGCAATATTTATTTTGCTATTATTGGAAACTTAGTATTTGCTGTGTTTATTGGTGATAAAACATATTTAGAAAAAGAAAGAAGTTGGGAGAGGGGGGGAGTCATGAAGTTTCCCAAGATAGACCTACTATACCATAAGAGGAATGTTTAAGAACTAGGATACTGTTCTAGAGGTACCACCTACCCACGATGAAACATTTCTTGCGGAAAAATCCCTTAACCTTGTTAACCAACACTGGTTAAGTATCTTTGAGCCTAGAATTTCCCCCCTGCAACTTTTAGCGTACCCATTGATTTTCTCATAATACACCACTCACTGGGTAAAATATATTTAGTTAGAGTTTTAGTTGTTATTCTGCAGTGTTCTCACAGATTAAAAATGTGTGGTAGTAACTTATATTCAACATGGGGAAAATGTGAATGTAACATTTTATTCGGTTCAAAAGTTTGTCAAGTAACGCTACTTTCTAATCAAATAAACCAACGATCATAATATTGATGTGTATTGTATCTATACACTAATTATTAAGTGGTAATTAAAATGAATAACCTTGTGTGTGGGTGTTTTGGTTGACATAAACCCTCTTCACAAATTCTCGGAATTGGGTGCTAGGTTCTAAAAGGTTGGGGACCACTGCTCAAGGCATCACTCTGGTGTTAGCTGTGTCTGATGATGATGGGGATATTGAGGTTAGAATCCCAGTTGGATCTACAAAAGGGGGGAAGGTCCTAAATGGTTTCCCACTCTTCTTCCATGCAAATGCTAGTAGACTACCTCTAATATGCTTTGTTCCTCATCCCCGCTCCATTGGAATAGTTATCATATATTTATTTGTAGGCTATAATCTTAACAAGTAGTAGGACACGGATTACGATCATAGCATCAGAGACAGTCTCCTCAAACCTTTTCTTGGACAGTTAAGAAAAATAAACACCCTAGGCTTATAAACTATTGTAAGTTTAAAAACAACTCCCAGAGCGATAAAACTCACATGAATGTTTAATACATCAAGAAAATATTATTTATTTCCTTTCTCTTATCATAGGGCGACTAGATGGAATTGTCCCTTTTTTTTTTACTGTAGTCCCGGTGTCCCCATGAAACTTGAACGGGATGCTAAATTGTTTCTTTTCCCCAGCCCATTAGAGTAATTATCATAATATGCGTATAATCTGAGCAGGTAGTAAGACGTGGTGATTAAAAAAACGAGCATATCAGTCTTCTGGTCTTAATAATATTGGCTATGCCATCTATGTATATTATAGATTAAAGTAATAACTTCTTTAATACCTTTCTTGTGGGGGACAAGGTATTTTCTTTAGAGGTTTTACATTTCTTCAAAGAGATTTCTTGATAAAAATTGAGAGCCCAGCCTTGTAGTTTGCGAGGTTTGTCAGCGGGTGATCAGCCTCCCAGAGAGCAGGCAGCAGGGTTGCCAGTGAAACTGAGCGCAGGGGCAGACCTGCTTCACAAGTACCAGACCGAGTGGAGCGAGATACACAAACAGTCGGAGGAGAATGCTCACCAAGCGCAGGTACATATTTTATTGACATAGTCTCACTACCTATCCGGGCTATCCAAATATTTCCTTTAGAACAATGGTAGGGCCTACTCACTACACAGGTTGCACACGGCCCTTAGTCACATTTTTTGCAGTCCTCATTTATTTAAAAATACACAATTAGTAATTATCTGCTTTAAAAATAAAACCAACCCATGCATAAAGGGTGTTTGGAATTCCATAGCCCAACCAAAAGTAATGCAAAATCCCTATACACTTACATCCGGAAACCAATGCTAATATAATTCAATTGTGTTTAAAGTTTCGACATATAGCGCCAGGATAGCGAAGCTGTTCAATCATGCGTGTACAAGAAGTTGCAAGTTGCATAGGAGCTAAGCGCACGGCACTGCCCATGTAATAATGGCAAGCACTTTCTGTGATGTAGGTCTGTTAATGATAACCCTCAGAACGTATTCACATTTCTAGATAGACCTGTGTGCTGTTTACTATTAATTGTGGTATGTTCTGTTGCTGTGCTCCAAGATGTCAATGTGTGTAGTGCTGTGCGCTTAGCTCCCATGCAACCTGTTGTACACACATGCTTAACAGCTTTGCTATTCCAGCGCTGTACTCCAAAACCTTGGACACAATTTAATGGTATTAGTATAGAGATGTTTTATTACTTTTGGTTCAAAAAAGCTATATGTGCAGTTTGGTTTATAAGTTTCTGAACACCTTGTATATTAAATCACACAATGCAATTGGAGCATATTTCAGTTAAATCTTTGTAGTAGAAAGTATGAGTAATATTGTAACAATTCCCAATGAGCTACCCCCACACCAAGCTCAAGTGTTTGTCACTTTTCATTGGGTGACAATAATAGACGACATTTCAGGAGGTTACATTCTGTATTAGTGTGATCATAGACAGGGAATTTGAAAACTGGTAAAAACAAATCAGGGAATTTGACCACGAAACAGGAAAAATTAAGCATTAAATACATTGAATCACAACCAAAGAAACTTCAATATGATATTTAGTTAACACTTCTTCATTATTGTAAATGACAATTGAGACACATTAACTAATAATCAACCTTTGCTACTTTGTGTTGCTTTGAATGTTTTCTTCACCTTAACTAAGGTAATATTTTGCCAAATCAAACACTAACTACTAGAGTGGAACCTGGATAATTCAAACTTGAAGGGACCACGAAAAAATTGGAATTAAATAAGTTTTTTATTTCAAAAGAAACTCCCATTTTCCACTTCCTTTATCACCACTACTTTTTTGGCCAAAGTTAATGTCTTATAGGATTGTGGCTTGAACAGTGACATCACGATTCACACACACACACACACACACACACACACACAAACATTACTATACAGTATCTAATAAACAAAACTAAAATTAAATAACAACATAAAACCTCACGTCACAAGGATATTGCTATGTTTGAAAGAACAGCGCGACCGCTCACGAGTTTCGAACTTGACTAACAAAGTACAGAACTGTACGTGTAAACAAAGACATGTGTGAACGGGGTAAGGGGAGGGACATGAAGAAAGGTACTGGCCGCATTCCATGTCGCCTCCCCTGTTTCCAAAAATAGAACAACAACTAGAAATAGGAAAACAATACTACACAGTACATTACAACTTACGAAAAGTTTGAATTAACCAAAACCAAATTCAAACTATCCACAATATTTAAACATTATTTTAAAACAAAATTCACAAGACCAGGCGAAAAATTCTAACTAAAGACAATTTTGAATTATGGAAGTTTGAATTAGTCAGGTTCCACTGTAGTTATTTAGTTTTCAAGTATTTTGTAGATAATTCGAAGAAAATGAACACACATTTTTGCAGTAGAGGAGAGGAAACCATTAAGGATAAAAGTCTTAATTGCACTTGGTTCTGATTTGATCTTTGATCTCCCCATTATCAGGAAAACAGCGATGAGACCAACACCATTGTCAACATACTCATCAATACAAGTCACAGATAATTAGTTCATCCAGCAAATTTGAAAACGAATTCCTGTGTCCTACCTGTTAAGCCCTAGTTACGTCTATTGCTGGATTTGGCTTCGGCCCACTTGTGGCTCATTACTCGGAGATAATGGTTCTTAAGAATATTATAGGAATGTCCACTGGCCTAGAATGTAGGATTTTAATTTAATATACCTGCATTTGTGCAGAAAACAAAAGAAGAAACATATTAATAAAAAAAGTGTCAATGCATTGTGGGAAAGCAAACTTCAACCTCTTCATCACTGGCAAACCAGACAAGATGAGAATGAAGCCCTAGTTCATGTCCCCATCAATGCAGGTCAGATGAGTCATAACATTGGTCACTTTTACATATTAATTGATTCCTACAAGTATGTCTAAACTCTGGAAAATATTTGTTTGGATTTTGCTTGCTTATATTAGAATAATTGAGTCTTAAAATAGTAAAAAAAATTACATCCATTACTGTTTCCATCCACTACCGGCTTGCTAGGCCTGTCGTAGCCTCATATGCCTTATGATCTAACTTAAGACTAGGACAGGCACAGCATCCAGTACCCAGCCGTTAATTTATCAATGTGATATGGTAAACCTGCATTTCACCAATGATAAATATTTTGACCATGCCGGGAATTTAACCCGGGACCCTTAGCACAATATACAGATACGTTACCGACTGAGCGAAGGTGTCAGATGGCTAGTGTCTACAATAGCACTAAAATATATTAAAAATGTAGCAATTTCTAACTTTTTAAATGTTCATTTCATCACATGGTTTTACTAACACTTAAATCCAAGTAATAAGGATGAGCAGTTAATTTAATCATGCTGATAAGATAGACACACTACAAACATTAATATAACTTAACATGTGGAAAACATTCATTAGGGTACCCAACCGAGATTTGAACCATCTCTCATCAATGATGACCAAGTGTGATGTGAGTTTTCTAGCACCTCGACATCTTGAAAGCTAGTGCATTTTTATTTTAACACCAGAAGGATGGGAGCTTACCGCCTACGTACAAGGACTATCACCGATTGATTTGACTTAATACACTTTTGTTTCTTATTTAAGTCCTCTTTTTCAAACTGAACTATTCTAACTGGACGGTACATGTTTTTAGCTTTTAGTCTTATTAGAGCAAAGCTTTCTCTAGTTCAAAAATGAAACAAACCTTTGATAAAAACAAAGCTATATTCATATATAAAATCCTTGCAGTGACTGTTCTTCAAGGGTTCTTTTTCAAACTTCCCGATATCTTAAATAACTACAAGTTTGGAGAATGTCATCTGTATGAAAAATATCCAAGATGGTGGACACAACACATAAATTGAGTTCACTTTAGTTGAAGATGGGTATCTGGGATGTTTGCTCCCTGTTGTATGTGGTTTGTATAACAAACTATCTCTTAACACACAGGATTGGCATATAGATAAACAACAGAAGACAGACTTCATGCAGAATCTGAAATTGTGTCTGTCGGGGATAGGCCTAGCACCTAGTACAGCATGATTAAATATAACTGGGTACCGATTACTTTGTATGTGATTATGAATACAAACTCGCCATTTCTGTTGAAGCATTTAAAACAAGTATAGTGCATGTCTTCTGTACTTGGGTTGTACACAATCTTCTTACACTGAGCTTATTTGTTAGAAGCTTTACAGCGCACAACCTGGTAGGTCTTGTGTGTTTTGCCCTGAACATAGCTAAAAATATTGGTTGAAAATTATTAAATGAGCGAAGGCTCGAAAGCAATAAATACAAGTGAATGGCAGGTTTTGCGATATTCAACCACTATGAACAGGAAGAATATTAAAAAAATCATGAGCTTTGAGACATTAAAAACAATAGGTGTCACTGTTAAAGGTGCTAAAGGTATTATTTTTTTCGGGGGCTCCTGGTCACAAAATTTGATTAAAGTCGTGAAATTTTAAAGAAGGCTTACCAGTCAAAATGACCGGGTTGGTCCTTTAGTGTTAATAAGATCATTCACATTATGTTATTATTATTGTGTTTATCCATTATATAGTCTTATATTAATTATAAATTAGCTTGTGACCAGGGCTGTGGAGTCGTTACGCCAAGCCTCCAACTCTTAACTCCTCTATTTTTATACTGTCCGACTCCCTCATAAAGGAATAAAGTATATTAATAAATAATAACAAATTCACTTCGGTAAAATCCTCCAATACAGATTACTTCATGGGAAGCTTCTTTGACATTGTGAATTTATATTTAAATAAATATGTTGGTTAAAATTACACACAAATATTGGTGCTAAAGAATAAAAAAAGTATAAAATTAAACTGATATATTTATCATGTATTGTTATATAATACTATTATTTTCTATTTTGAAGTCGGAGTCGGTAAGTTTTACCGACTTTGTTTTCACCCAAAATTGCTTCCGACCCCACAGTCCTGCTTGTAACACATCTTTCATTCCGTCTAATATGTTCACATAACCAAGTGTTGTAACCTCATAGGGAATCGTGGTACATATGTTATTGTTTGGGTGGTTGTACCAGGTAGTGGACTCTGTGATTGCTCGGCTACACCACACTTGCGAGAAACAATCCCTTGAGATCGTCCGCATGAGCACCGCTCTCGCCAATTTGCCGCAACTGATTGACAGTGTACAACTTCTAATGGACCAGATTGGTGAGAGGATACAACATTTGTATTAATTACAAGGGGGTAGTATGGATTGGAACGAGGGGAAATACATATTTTGAATCTTGTGGGAATTTAATACAGTGTATGATGTTACTTTCCAGTACATATTTTGGATAAAATTATATTATATTTTGTAAATTAAACAAAGACTTTGGAGCACCCCTATTAGCAAACATTATGACAAGCTATCCTAAGTCCTCAGAAAGAATGAAATGTTGATTTTCAACTGTTGAGAAATACCGGTACTAATCTCACTGGGGTCAACATTTAATCTTCACATGGTGTGAAGTAAGGGAGTTTGTAAGTGCTATGCGCTTACATAAACAATAACCCGAGATGGCACTTTTCTACTAGTAAATATATACTTTCATTATTAGAATAGTGCTATAGTCTGTTCAGCGTAGGAATTGTTTCTTTAAAGGCCTTTTTCCCTACCAGAAATCTATTATATAGTAGGGTATTGGTAGTAAAAAAGACCTTTCAGAGAGTAATTCCTACCGTAAATGGAGTATATTTTTGTGTTTTTGTTGGTTCTGGTGGTTTTCAATGTGTTAGTGTCATTTAGAGCAGCGGTTAGCAACATTTTTAGACTGAACAAGCCCTTTCAACAGAAAAAGTAGATGCTAGAGCCTTTGTAAACATTTTCACACTAATATTATAAACATTCAATAATGACAGTTAATTTTTACAAGTATAAAACAAATGAGAAATTATTCTCATGTTCTGACTGCGACTTTGGCAAATGTCCTTTATTCATATTTAAAAAATTGGCGATCTTAATTATTGATGCTATTTTACAGTGTAAAAAACAAATAAAGAATATTGTAAAACTAGTTATGAAGCTTCAAATGACTATAGCTGAGCCCAAGGGCCCCGCAGAGCACAGCTCTAAGAACTCTGATTTAGAGAAAAACACTGTGGGATGGGCTAAAGAGCGACTTTTTGACGACTGACTGTAACCTTTAAAATATTATGTTACTTTTAACTGTGACTGGTCTCACATCATTACATGGACATTTAATATAGATATCTGGAATATATATATATATATATATATATAGAATAAATGTTTGCTATTTATTGATTTTTTAAATAAGTAAATATCTATTACTAATATTATTTCTATGTCTCTATTTTATAAGACTAACCACTACGACTAATAATTATTTCTTGGAAGTAAAGATATTTACTAAACTATTTAGTTGTGGTGTTTATCATTTAATTTTGCTGTCTCATTAACATTGTCTTGCCAGAGCAATATTATTTCACTGTCGCAGTCTCATGTGGGATCAATATTTTGTGTCGGTCACTGATTACTATTATTTACACCACACTGCCTCGCTATATCCACTGTATATTGTGGGTGTACAAAGCACGTTAGTAATAAATCTGATGTTATTTAAGTTAAAACTTTATCCAGGGAGATGAGATGGGCTACCAGTGAACTGGGAAAGTACATGGCATTTTTTGTGTCCAAAAAACAAACAGGAAAACACGGGGAATTTTGAAAAATATATTGAACATACCAGTGCTGGAATATTTGTTAATTTGGGACATTTAACTGAAAACTTAAAATATTAAGCTTTTGAATGGACAAAAAAAAATTAAACTGAAGAATTGAGCACGCTGATTGAAGCATATCTTACTACCCCATAAACAAGGTTTGTGAAGCGACAGAATACGTATCTCCCATAAATCTTAAATCATCCTCTTTTAAATAAGTAGAATGGCTTCACACCTAGTCAGTTTGATGACAAATGAAATTTGAATACGCTTTTCTTCACTCTAAGCTGCCAATGTTGTCTATTACCATTATCAAGTATTGTTTATTGTGACATGGGGTTGCATTCTTGGTCACGATATGACCTAGCACTGTTATGTCACAGTCACAGCTCTAAAATACAGGCGAGCGTAGCACTAACTACACTGATATCTCAATTAATGATACTTTTAAAATAGAGTCCCAAGAAGTGACAGTGATTTAATAATAATAGTAATAATAATAAATCAAATCAATACATTTGATCTTGTGTGTGTTGCTTGAAAGCATGATGGGGCTTGTGGGTATGTTATGGGTAATGTACAAAATCTGTATGGTATCGTTGTAATCCGGTAGATGTCACCATTATCAGAGTGCAGTGGATAAAGTAAGAAATAGAAAAAAACTCATTTTCAATCTTATTCGGATAATCTCTACATGATCCAGCAAAACTTTGATAATGACATCCAATTGTGGGTTGGTAGTGGCCACTATTATCCAGATAAGCTTCGAAAAATATTATCAACCACGTCTCACTTAGCATTATCTGGTAATATTGACTTTATCCAAGTTCAAACTTACCTGTAACAGATATATTTGTTAATTACTTAGGAGAGGATAATTTACCAATGTTCAAGTGCCTAAAACACTCTAAAGGTACATATTTAAAATATCTATAAAATATTTCTCCAATCTATTTACTTCAGTCCCGGCAAATATTTATCTGATTACCAAACCCTTCCTTCACCTCTGACAAGATATCTTGTGAATGTGGATTCCACGTTAAACTGTAGGTCCTCCATTTCATCTCACAAGCACCCTACCATTACACATTAGCGTAAGCGCGTATAACCCGAACGGGTAGTAAGACGTGGTGCTAATAATAATAATAATAATAATAATAATAATAATATTTAGTTCAGACACTCATACTAAGTGTCAACAAAAAGCTAAGTTTAAGTTTGTATGTAATTTCAGCAAGTCTCCAAGGTTTGTTTGAGGAAGTGGAAACAGGTGTACTTCGGCTGGAAGATATGATAGAGATCCAGGAGTTGCAGGAAAAACAACTGGAACATCGCTTCCAGTTTGCTCTCTATAAGGAGAAGAAATTGTCTGAGCTGGAATCACTTAAAGGTACATAACCGCAAACTGACTTAACTGCAAAGATGGTGACTAGTATTAGCACAGGTTTAAGATGTCCTTGAATGCATCACATGACACCTATTACCAGTAATCTGATAACACAAGTTTATCAAGCACTTAAACAAATTGTTTTAGCGAAACAGGTAGGATTCGGTTGTAAAACCTAACCTTATTAATTTTAATAACGTTCACAATTTTGTTAGGAGTAATTAAGATAAATATTTAAGAAAGAAAACTTTGAATTTTATAAACTATAACAACTTGATGTTTTGCGTGAACAGCTTTGCATCAAGTAGCCATGTAATATGTTGATAAATTAATATTAGTAACAATTTATTTATATCTAATGATACTTAAGTCAACTAAAGAATATATTTATAATTAAAATTTTATTAAAAATAGAAAATTTAATGAAAATATTGTAATGATAAAAGTTGACCAACATCAACATTAACTGGATTAACATCCAATCCAATCCAATCACAGATATTGCAATATGTAATTAACTGGATTAACATCCAATCCAATCCAATCACAGATATTGCAATATGTAATTATCTGTATTAACACCTACATCCTATTTTAAGATCTGAAGATTTGCGGGAACATGTTGTTCTAAGACGTTTGATGACATAGCCATCAACAATATTTAAGAAAAAGCGATCAAAGAAATCACAGATAAGAAAGGAAAACTTTGCATTCTTCATTTTACTGCCATTTTTTTAATACACAAAACAACATATTATAACTTAATCTTCATACTTATAACTTTTATATAATACGTCAAATATCCTTTATTATTACAACATTTTACTACAAACTTCTCTATATTTAAAGCAATTGAGTCATATAAACAGAACATTTTAAAGTGTAATTACTTAAAATAGTTCATAAAATTCTGAATGTTACGTTTCATATTTAATTATTGTTATTTACTATCAACTTTTAATTATCATACTGGACAGAATGGTTTCAATCAAAATATAGAGTCAAGCAGGGTCACCATTAATAGTTTTATCGGTGATGAAATGGTCATGAATAAAGTGGAAGGAAAACTGGGTGAGAATAAAATGAAAGCAATGATGTTTGCTGATGATTTGATGGTATTGGGGGGAGAGGAAGAGGAAGTACAGGGACAGCTGCAGGAATGGAGTGAGGAAGTTAAAAAGAGGGGGATGAAATTTAGTAAGGCGAAAAGTGAAGTGATGATGACAAGGCAGATAACAAGACCAAGAAAGGTGGTAGAGCTGGATGGAGTAGTCTTGAGAGAAGCAAAGAGTGTGAAGTATCTGGGTAGTGTGATTGAGGCAAAGGAGGCAGCAGAGAAGATATAGTGAGACAAGGGCAGCAGGGAGAGGTTTACTACAGCTGTGTAAGAGACCTTCTCTGGAAACGAGAAGTGCCCCTGAAGTGTAAGGAAGTGCTGTTTAGAGCAAACTTCATACCCATAGTAACGTATGCAGCGGAAACTTACCTTGAATAAAAGAGAAACAAGGAAAGTGGAGGCCAAGGGAATGAAGTTTGTGACGAGCTTGATAGCTGTCACCAGAAGAGAGATAATTAGGAATGAAGATGTAAGATCTAGAGTTGACGTACATGAGATAGTAAAGGAAGCCAGGATGAGATGGTATGGACACGTAATTAGGATGGAAGGGGAGAGGATTCCAAGAATACACTCATGTGTAGAAAAAAATAATTGTAACATTTTACTTTCTACAAATAAAGCTACTATTACAATATTTATAGGTGACCTGGCGGTCTAGGGGTAAGGTGTCAGACTTCTATGCTGGCGGCCGAGGTTCAATCCTTGGTCCCGGCATCAATTTATCTGATTACCAAACCCTTCCTTCACCTCTGACAAGACATCTTGTGAATGTGGGGAATTGCCAGGCCTCCACCGTGGTTCGGATTCCACGTTAAACTGTAGGTCCTTCATTTTATCTCACAATCACCCTACCATTACACATTAGCTTAAGTGTGTATAACTCGAACGGTTAGTAAGATGCAGTGCTAATAATAATACAATATTGATTACAATAATTTACCTTTTAATGTCGATTACTCAAGTACAAATCTTTGTAAATTAATTCCGCCTGCTTGTCTTTTTTTTTGAGGCAATCAAATCAATAACATTTTCGTTGAATATAGTTGTGTAATTTTTTATCATATTTTTTTCAATCGTGATTATGGCTAGAGCATTCAGTCTGTCTTCACTCATGGTGCTCCTTAAACATGTCTCAATTAGTTTTAAAGTTGAGAAGCATCTCTTGACCTTGGCAGTGAACATTGGAGTACATATGAAATACGCGCCAGTAGTATTCAAGACATCACAGCTCCCACACACCCCTGGACATTGTGGCCCAGAGCAGTTTCTAGGTCGGTACCAGAGAGCTCCATCCCCCTCACCCAGAAGGGTGGGATGATCCGGTTGAGGCCGGATACTTGGGGAGGCGAGAATGAACGCCTCACACCCTTCCAGTCACTCGACTCGTGCCTCCCACCTATCCAGGGTGGTAACCAAAGCTATTTACTTCCCCTCACAGAAGCGACCTTATGCTCTCCACTTTCTCCCGTGTTTATGGGAATGAGGCCCATTGCGCGTGGGAAAGTAATCTCCCACTCCTCGTGTACGAGTGGAGGCGCCCGTGCACTACTAACTGTCCAGGTTAGCACCGGAGCTCTAAAACGGCTCACCGTACAAATGGCAAGGCCCAGAACCCCGGACCCAAAGGCCCGAACCCCACCACGCTGCCAACGCCATCACTCTTCGGCAATTAAACACTACCCTACAGAGTCCAACCCATTGCAAGCTTGTGACGTGGTCTTGAGAGCCCAGACCTGTGCACTACTTATAACTAAAGTAGTCTAACGAAGCATACCAGTCCGCAGGGCCACCCTGAGCACCTGTTTCTCTGGTATGGAGTTATTGGAATAGTAGAGATAATTAGCAACAGTCTGTAGTTTTCAAAAACGTAGTTTGTAAGTTATTTTCAATAACAAACTGTAGAAGACTAATGGCACCATTCATATTTCTGAAATCTGGTCTTCTGTAAATTACCCCTAGTTCCGTTTTCAGGCGGTCCTTCTGTAAACTGGAATAAACATCTCAACAAGCTGAGTTGGAAACTTTTTCTCGTAATCCTGGAATTTCTCAGCTTTGAGGAGAAAAACAGTAGAGTAGTGAGTTACACAAGAAAATCTCTTTTACTTAATTCAGGATAATATCACATATTTCTTTAGCTGCAACAGTTATTTATATGTGAATATTTTCTCCCTTCCTTTTCTTTGATGTTTGCTCTGTTTTCTACACTGTGTTCATTCTTTTCCTTTCTATTTCACCCGCCTCGATGGCGTAGTTGGCTAACGCGCTTGTCGTGTTGAAGCTCGATTGCTGAGGACGGGGAGATTGAGGTTCGAATCTCGGTGGGGTGAACTGGGGGTGTTCCTAAATGGTTTTCCACTTTCCCTCCACGCAAATGCGGGTTCACTTCCTCTAATTCAACCTTCCCAAGTCCTAATCCATTAGAGTAATTAGTACTTAAAGCGTATAACCCGAACGGGTAGTAAGACGCTGTGCTAAATATTATTATTATTTCTATTTCCATTGACTTGTGGAAAGTGTTTACATGTTATCTAACGAGTGGTGCATCAGTTAGTGTTTTTTGAAGCTGGTTGCATAACACATCCACATGTGGCATAATAGTGTGAAAAAACTGTAAGCCAAAACACAAATATCAAATTTATTGTTACAGCCTGTTTCGATGATGACTATTTTTTCGACACTTTCAGACAACTGTTCCCTGTATTCAGACAACTGTTCCCTGTATTCAGACAACTGTTCCCTGTATTCATGCACTGTACTGATCTTGAAACTCCACCTGGTAGCTGAACCACGAGGTATCCATCCTTTTTCTAACAGTTTCATCTAGAATAGCAATCCACTGTGGAGAGTTACTGAAAAAGTTATTAATATCACTTAGCAAGTTCTGCTGAGAAGTTTATAAGACCTCTGAAAACACCTGGATTTGGTGATTCATCACTTTCATCATGTCCTCGAAATGCGAGCTCAAATGTGTCGATAAACAGAATGCAATCAATAATCTTTGAAACAACATAAAGATTTTTTGTTACTTCCTCATCAACCACACCCCCTGTGGGGTTAGTACCTATAACAGTACCACCAATGTTCCAATGGACAGCTCACTCCCACAGGAAGTGAGTTGCTAATTACAATATAAAGACAAGTAAATCACCAGGGACCTTTATTGATATGTTCTCTACAAGCCCTTCCTTGTCTCACCAGCATAATTATAGTTAAGCCTAAAGGAAATTACTAAGATGATGCCTGGGTAAAGGCAAGAACTAAGCGAAAATTACTAATATGGCCCAAAGGCAGTTCATTACAATAGATGTTAAAACAGAAAATAATATACAATTTGGTCTGATAGACTTAAAAGACAATATTGATTCTCCGTCGTGTCTGATAACACTATGTTCCATACATTTATAGAAATAATACTGAAGTTCTCTAATAACAGTAAACAGTTACAAAAAGGAGAGTTCTATAATTATAATTATCGCGGCTCAAAGCCTACGCAAGAAAAATACTCGAAAAATCTTGCTACTCATAGTACCCAAAGGTACAACACATTTGTCAGCTAACACAATACGTAAATACGTTTCTACTATGTCGTACTAGATAGCAAATACACCTAAGAAGAAATAAAGGCAACAGTGAACTCACTATCATAACTAAACTAGCTTCTAATCTGTCAGTTAACATAATAAACATAGTAACATTGAACTAACTTCATCTGGCCGATGATACAATCAATAAACCCATTTATAATACGACCTACAAGAAAGTAAACAAAGCGACCCACAGTTATCGTCATATGACCGCTAACACAACTAATAATCAGATACTTATAACTCCGGGCAGACGGCTACGTTTAACCATGTTTACAACCCTAGCCTGGAAAATACTAGGACATGGGCACAGGTCAAAATATATAACAATTTACCTTATTAATACCAAGAATTGAACCCTAACTACTAGCTTATGGCCAAAGATCAAATATATAACACTTTACATTACTTTTCACCAAGATTCGAACCCTAGCCTAAAAACGACTAGCTCGTGGCCAAAGATCAAATTTATTCTTTTACAATAACTTACATAATAAATATCCTGAGACCCTACACAGTGCCCAAGTGTGCCCTACTTCTAGATAGCATCAAAGATTGCCTTACATTGCTAATCATACGCTTATATCTAGTTATGCTCAGCAGGGGGGAAACATAGGTAACAATGACCTCATAATGCGGTCATGAACAGTCAATCACAATAGCTTATGTCTTCCACGTTGTCTTCATACAGCGCTGTTGAGACACACAGTCAAGGGGGTGGGGGTGACCACGGGCAATCGACGCACAGGGGACCACTTAGACCGGCCACCTCGCGCATGCGCTCTTCAAAGGGGTAGTTTGAGTCATGCCAAATATTTGACTTAAACTTTGAGTTCCCAAACAGAGTCTATTGCAGCGAGGATGGACAGGGTCGTTCCGTGGCGTGACCGTAGAATATGTACGAGAGCCCAGCTTGACTGTTGAATGGTGAGTACACAGACGTTGTTGGTGCTGGGCTAGTCTCTATCCACAGTACACTCATTGTATTTTTTTAACATTCGAACAAAACGCACTGTCGAGCTGTTGTTGAGTATCAACCTTTATTAGCAAATTCAATTCTAATATGGAGTTTAAATGGGATTGTGAGCATTTATATTTCTTTATTTTTTGAATTAGATGTGATAAATCAGCGACACCATAATCCACCCAACTTGAATCGCCACTTTGTTTTGCAAACAGGAGACAGTGAAAACAAAAGAGCCTGTTAGTTAATTCAAATCCACAATCTCATGGATATTTTTCACATAATTCGGGTTTGAATGCCCTTTTGAAAACTCCGATTTTAGTTTTTGTCACCTAGGTGTTGGCCTGAGCAATTAAATTTCAATTTTTCATTCTAGATACACCATCAAAAGTTGTAATTGCTTTAGCCCGAAACACTGATTTTACTAAGTGCCATATCTGTTTACACTATTTCTTGGACACATTAATAAATGAATGTTGTGTGACTGGAAAACTATGAGTGGCATTTACCCCTCACTATCCTCCCTCCTATTCCGCCTGCACCAACTGTTTTCAAGGTCAGTTTCTTCGCTCGCACATGAGATCGAGTCAAGACCAGCCGCTATGTGCTTATAACTTTCGAATTTTCTACTACAGNTGTGGTGGGTATCAAAACGGTGACCATTCATTCATTGTCCGAGTGTTTGGGCATGAAGTGCTACTGGTTTGTCAGGGTTGTTGTGGTGGGTATCAAAACGGTGACCATTCATTCATTGTCCGAGTGTTTGGGCATGAAGTGCTACTGGTTTGTCAGGGTTGTTGTGGTGGGTATCAAAACGGTGACCATTCATTCATTGTCCGAGTGTTTGGGCATGAAGTGCTACTGGTTTGTCAGGGTTGTTGTGGTGGGTATCAAAACGGTGACCATTCATTCATTGTCCGAGTGTTTGGGCATGAAGTGCTACTGGTTTGTCAGGGTTGTTGTGGTGGGTATCAAAACGGTGACCATTCATTCATTGTCCGAGTGTTTGGGCATGAAGTGCTACTGGTTTGTCAGGGTTGTTGTGGTGGGTATCAAAACGGTGACCATTCATTCATTGTCCGAGTGTTTGGGCATGAAGTGCTACTGGTTTGTCAGGGTTGTTGTGGTGGGTATCAAAACGGTGACCATTCATTCATTGTCCGAGTGTTTGGGCATGAAGTGCTACTGGTTTGTCAGGGTTGTTGTGGTGGGTATCAAAACGGTGACCATTCATTCATTGTCCGAGTGTTTGGGCATGAAGTGCTACTGGTTTGTCAGGGTTGTTGTGGTGGGTATCAAAACGGTGACCATTCATTCATTGTCCGAGTGTTTGGGCATGAAGTGCTACTGGTTTGTCAGGGTTGTTGTGGTGGGTATCAAAACGGTGACCATTCATTCATTGTCCGAGTGTTTGGGCATGAAGTGCTACTGGTTTGTCAGGGTTGTTGTGGTGGGTATCAAAACGGTGACCATTCATTCATTGTCCGAGTGTTTGGGCATGAAGTGCTACTGGTTTGTCAGGGTTGTTGTGGTGGGTATCAAAACGGTGACCATTCATTCATTGTCCGAGTGTTTGGGCATGAAGTGCTACTGGTTTGTCAGGGTTGTTGTGGTGGGTATCAAAACGGTGACCATTCATTCATTGTCCGAGTGTTTGGGCATGAAGTGCTACTGGTTTGTCAGGGTTGTTGTGGTGGGTATCAAAACGGTGACCATTCATTCATTGTCCGAGTGTTTGGGCATGAAGTGCTACTGGTTTGTCAGGGTTGTTGTGGTGGGTATCAAAACGGTGACCATTCATTCATTGTCCGAGTGTTTGGGCATGAAGTGCTACTGGTTTGTCAGGGTTGTTGTGGTGGGTATCAAAACGGTGACCATTCATTCATTGTCCGAGTGTTTGGGCATGAAGTGCTACTGGTTTGTCAGGGTTGTTGTGGTGGGTATCAAAACGGTGACCATTCATTCATTGTCCGAGTGTTTGGGCATGAAGTGCTACTGGTTTGTCAGGGTTGTTGTGGTGGGTATCAAAACGGTGACCATTCATTCATTGTCCGAGTGTTTGGGCATGAAGTGCTACTGGTTTGTCAGGGTTGTTGTGGTGGGTATCAAAACGGTGACCATTCATTCATTGTCCGAGTGTTTGGGCATGAAGTGCTACTGGTTTGTCAGGGTTGTTGTGGTGGGTATCAAAACGGTGACCATTCATTCATTGTCCGAGTGTTTGGGCATGAAGTGCTACTGGTTTGTCAGGGTTGTTGTGGTGGGTATCAAAACGGTGACCATTCATTCATTGTCCGAGTGTTTGGGCATGAAGTGCTACTGGTTTGTCAGGGTTGTTGTGGTGGGTATCAAAACGGTGACCATTCATTCATTGTCCGAGTGTTTGGGCATGAAGTGCTACTGGTTTGTCAGGGTTGTTGTGGTGGGTATCAAAACGGTGACCATTCATTCATTGTCCGAGTGTTTGGGCATGAAGTGCTACTGGTTTGTCAGGGTTGTTGTGGTGGGTATCAAAACGGTGACCATTCATTCATTGTCCGAGTGTTTGGGCATGAAGTGCTACTGGTTTGTCAGGGTTGTTGTGGTGGGTATCAAAACGGTGACCATTCATTCATTGTCCGAGTGTTCCTGTGGTCAGGCCAATGTATTCAGCAATGCGGTAGTTACATTGTAGCTGGTGTATAAGTTTTTCTGTGGGGCAGTCGTAGTGGCCATACATGGGGTGTCCCATTTGGGTGAGTCTGCTCTTGAATGAAGTGAAAGGTTGGGGAATTCTGCAGACACCGTGTTTCTGTTTGTTGCAAGGGTAGGAACCTCAGCTCCTCACAGCCACTAATCCATCCACACCTCTACCCAAAATTCAAAATAATGTAGACCTCCACTCACTTTATTGTTGCTTGCTGTGGGCCCCCACTAAACATATTCCATTGCTGGTCGACTCTCATCTTCAACCCCTGGTCCAACAACTTCCCTCACACATAGAGGACATAAAACCACTACAAGACATTAAAAACGAAATCCTCACTGATGAATACTTGTTCACCACATATGTCAATTCGCTTTGCACCAACATACTCCACACCCAAAGTCTTTTTGCCACGGCACATTTAATGGATAAGTGACCCCCTCCCCTCCCCCCAATTCAAGCCATCCACTGCTTTTCTAGTAGAATTCGCTTGCCTCATGCTTGAAAAAAAAATCCACTTCCTGGACAGACACTATCTTCAAATCCAAGGGACAACAATGGGTACACATTAAGTCCCCCTCCTGTGCTGACCTCTTTAAGGCCCAACTAGAAACCAACATTTTTTGCAACCTGAACCCTTGCAACCGTTCTGCTGGATGAGATTTATTGACGACATCTTCATGATTTGGACAGATACTGAAACTAATTTACCACAGTTCATGAACAGGTTAAATAATGACACCCTCATATTAACCCGGAACATTTCACACCATGCCATATTCTTAGATTTGGAACTAAACCTTCATGAGGGAAACATTAACACCAAAGCCACTAACCATCAACAATACCTCCATTTCCGAAGCAACCATCCTTCTCATGTGAAACACTCTCCACCCTAATAACCTAGCTGCCAGGGCCAAATGTATATGTTCTGAGTAAGAAGACCTTAACAATCAATTTAAACAGGTGAAATGCGGTATTTTAATGCCTCGATACGATCGCACTACCCAACAGCCCATTGCTTTAGGATAAGTCCCTTCATTGAGTGACACTATTTCAGGATGTGTATGGGTCTAAAAATATTATTGCATTAACTTGTGATCTTAATAAAGTAATATTTGTAATACCTATATATAGACTAGAAAAGCTGGAATTGACTCTGTAAAACCTGGAAAAGTCGGGGAATTTTAAAATATAGTTTTTCTGGACACCTTGAATAAACTTTCGAGTTTCTAATGCCACAAAGTAAGTAGTGAGTGTGAGTGAGAAGAGATAGTTAAATGCTTTTCAATAAATTTGATGATTCTAATTGGAAACTATCTTTATTTTAATCACATGAAATAGATTGGTTGAATTGTGTGAACAATAAATTGTTACCCTGAGTTGACGATACTTCTAGAGCAAAAGCACCTAGAGTGAGTGCTCTTATTGCCTCCGTGCCCCATCCCCTTGTTACGGCCCTCTGTAAAGCCCCGTGTCCTTAATAAAGATGCGCAGGCCTGGTTTCGTGCCAATTTCTTGGAACACTTCTAACCCCAACAAACCCGCCTCGGTGGCGTAGTTGGCTAACACGCTTGTGTTGAGCTCGACTGCTGAGGACGGGGAGATCGAGGATTGAATCTCGGTCAGGTGGACTGGGGTGGTTTTTCCTAAATGGTTTTCCACTCTCCCTCCACGCAAATGCGGGTTCACTTCCTCTAATTTAACCTTCCCAATTCCTTATCCATTAGCGTAATTAGTACATAAAGTGTATAACCCGAACGGGTAGTAAGACGCGGTGCTAAATATTATTATAACACCAACAACCACTCCCGATAGAAGTGTCCACAAGTGTAGTTCAGGTTTGTGTTTGCGTAGTGAAGCTGGCGCGAGAGCACGCTGACAAAGTCCTCCAGTACGAGCTGAAGCAACGACGACTGCTCAAAGAGAGACAGGCCACATTCCAACAAGCCTTCAACCAGGATTTGCACGAGTTTAAGCAGACAGGTTTCCTACCAGGTCGGTTAAAGTCAGCTCGCCATTTATTGTTACTCGTCTGACAGTTCTAAAAGTTATTAGATCTGCTTTCAAATATTCATACACTAGGGTGTGTTTTGAAGTTGTTTTTGACAGATACTGTCAATATCAGCTGTTAGATAAATGTATTGAGCTTTTATTGTTGTTGACAAACAGTGGTGAGGCATGACCTTTTATCGTTGTTGACTAACAGTGGTGAGGCATGACCTTTTATCGTTGTTGACTAACATTGGTGAGGCATGACCTTTTATCATTGTTGACTAACATTGGTGAGGCATGACCTTTTATCGTTGTTGACTAACAGTGGTGAGGTATGACCTTTTATTGTTGTTGACTAACAGTGGTGAGGCATGACCTTTTATCATTGTTGACTAACAGTGGTGAGGCATGACCTTTTATTGTTGTTGACTAACAGTGGTGAGGCATGACCTTTTATCATTGTTGACTAACAGTGGTGAG
>CABFVX010005168.1:0-13208 GCA_902151425.1 Timema shepardi | reverse complement strand
CTTGCTTCCTCTACTATCTCATGTACTCCAACATCCTCATTACATGACCATACCATCTCAGTCTTGCTTCCTCTACTATCTCATGTACTCCCTTTACACTATTCTTGCCCGGATAACTTCATTCCTAATCTTGTTTCTCCTTGTGACAGTTAACATGCTCTCCATGGCCTCCACTCTCCTTTTCTCTTCAATTCATTGTCCACGTTTCTGTTGCATTTGTATACTATACATCCACTATTCCTTTCCATTAACTGTATTATTTTCCTTTGTCAATCTAAAAAGACTTAAGGATTCATACAACCAAAACATTTTGAAGAGTGATAGTTTAATATCAATCAAGAAATTAGTATATATAAAAATATTAATAGTTAGTAGCAGGGAAATGGATTTAAAACCACCCCTACTTTGATTGAAGAGTAACGTGCAGTAAGGGAAGAAATGGCTTTATTGTGCTCAATCTCACATATAGCCGCAAAACATAACCTCACTCCAGAGTGGAAACACCTTTTCTAATGCATTTTAGTGGGCACACTGTGAATGTCACACACCCTTGTTTTATAGTATGAGCACAAAAAGTTTTTTTAAAATAACAAAAGCAATCATTTAATTAGTTACCTACATTAATTTGCTGAATAAAAATAACTTAGTTATATTTTAGCTGGGGTGCTCCTTAAATTAGGTGGGTATGGGTTAATTCGTGTTTATAGCCTGATCATTAGTTCTGGTTTAACTTTTAATTTTGTTTGAATTAGAATCAGTTTATTAGGTGGATTTTTAGTAAGTTTAATATGTTTACGACAAGTTGATTTGAAGTCGTTAATTGCTTATTCTTCAGTAGCTCATATAGGGATTGTTTTGGGCGGAGTAATAACTCTTGGTTATTGGGGTTTGTTAGGTTCATTAATTATATATTTTATATATATTAATTAATTACTATATTTAATGACTAAAATATTTATTTTGTCACTTATCACTATTGTTTGGTTAAAGTAAAATATTGAAAATATAAATCAAACCTTAGCCCTTGAATAACTTTGTTCTACTTGCTCCGGTGGCCGTGTGGTATAACGTGCTACTATTGTAGTTTACTAAACTTCTAATTTCAAGAAGATAGGGGTTTCAAACTCGGTCGGGTGTACTGAGGGTGGTTTTTCCAAAAAAAAATCCCCTCTCACTCCACACAAATTCAACCTTCCCAATTCCTAATTCATTAGAGTAATTAGTACTTAAAGCGTATAACCCGAACAAGTAGTAAGACGTGGTGCTAAATATTATTATTATTCTCAAATATATCATTTTTATTACAAAATACAAGTAGTAGGCATGGTCCAAATTGTTATTTTACTTATATAAAATAGCTTTGAATGGGGAATAATTTATATCTAAAAACTTTAATTTTCATCCTCATTGTCAACATATGTTTACAATCTTTAGCTGGCCCAGTTAAGTAAAGTGTATCTTAACTTCTGCTACCTTCCACCAGTCTTCATCCTTTATTTGCTTCCATTCCTTTTCTTCTCAATCTTAATTCCTGTTATCTACTCCTTCCACCTCTTTCATGGTATCTCTTGCGGTATTTTTCTTACAGCATAATACTCATAATGTTCGTTGGTATTCCTTCCTTTTCCATCCTCATGACATGACCATACTATCTCAGTCTAGCTTCCTCTGCTATCTCACGTGCTGATATCGTGTCCCGCCACCAAATAACACCCTAATCGTGCCAGTTAGGAGGTCACTTCATTGTTGTGTGCATGTTTCAGGCAGTGATAATCAAAGAAGTGTGGGCAGAGGCCCATCATTAGAGGAAGTGACACTGGACCCAGGAGACCTTGCAGAACTAGACAATTTCCTTAATGAGTCTTCCGATGGCCAAATATCGTGAGATCTTCCCCGAGTGGACACATCCTCTTAAAGGTGTTGGGGCTGCTAATAACTTCAGCACAGTGTCATGGTTACCAATAGCTGCGTCTATTAACTCCAAGAGCTAAGCAATATTCAGACTATGTTTAGAAGCATAACTTTACCTCGTGTGACAGTTTTTATAAAAAATACAATCAATGCCACATTCAGTTCAGTTCAGTGAGGCAACTGCAGGTTTTAAGGAGACTGGTAGCGTGTTAATTACACCTTGAGGCAACTGCAGGTTTTAAGGAGACTGGTAGCGTGTTAACTACACCTTGAGGCAACTGCAGGTTTTAAGGAGACTGGTAGCGTGTTAACTACACCTTGAGGCAACTGCGGGTTTTAAGGAGACTGGTAGCGTGTTAACAACATCCTGAGGCAACTGCAGGTCTTAAGGAGACTGGTAGCGTGTTAACAACACCCTGAGGCAACTGCAGGTCTTAAGGAGACTGGTAGCGTGTTAACAACATCCTGAGGCAACTGCAGGTCTTTTGGAAGAGAAAACATTATCTTTCTCTTGGTCAACTGTTACTTATTTTAGTATTTGAACTCCGTTTCTTCCCTATTTTCTTTTGCGTCCCATTTTACTAAATGTTGAGTTTTATTGCTGTGATAGTCAGAAAATTCCTATGCTTTCTTTTGTGTGTTCTCATCGTAGTATTGTTACTTCCACAAGTCCCCTAATAACGGCTTCCTGGAGGCACTCACTGTGTTGGTTAGTAGTAGGATCCATTAGACTAGACTGCCATCTTGACCATCCTCCTCACTTATTTCCACAAGGGGCTAGGTTCTGGTTTTGGCTGGTAGTATGGACATCCCAATTACTAGTTGGTTTTTATATCACAGCACATCGGCATTAGAGCTGATATTTGTGGAGAAACATTAGTAAATAGCCTTCTGTTAACGTGTTTGCTCTACTAACATCTGTGCAGGCATCAAAAGTCTGACCAATCTCTGCAATTTCTTGTGTTTGTGAACTCATCACAAGTAGAGTAAATTATTTCTAAGCCTGAATTAAAATGTGCGATAAGAATTAAATTAATCCATATTTTTCTGACTTGATATTTTACTCTCCAGAAGATATATATTTAGACCATGGATTGAATGGCCCTCAATGACCATATGAGGGGCCATAAGCATAAGAAAATTAAATTAAATTAAATTATAGAGGCTGGGACCAAATCCAAACATGTTTGCTCCTTTATCTGTCAATATATGTAATTTCAAATGCAGCACCCCTGTTATGGTAGAAGCATCAACAGCTTCTGAAAGCCCTTAATTTGCAATTTTTACCTCTTGAAATCAACAGCCACTTCTAGTAGCCCTTGAATTCTTGCCGCGAGTGCTGGTCCTTTAAAGATGGCGCCCTGAATATTGGTCTTACGAGGGTAAAGAAGTTAACTGTAACTAAAGAAAACTTGTCATTGAATTTGAACAACGATTCAACAGGAAAGCTATTGCGTGCATCTGTTCTGTAATGTCGGAAACACAACACTTAAAAATATATTACCCAGCAACTGGTACTAAAATTTTGGGGTGTGCAGCATGCCTTTTAAAAACATCTCTATGGGGAAACAATTATTAAACGTCTCACAATTGGAGGTTAAGCAGTTAATACAAAATGGGGAAAATGAAAATTTCTAACCAATAAACTGGGAACTATGCTGGCATTTTACTTTGTATTTTGAGTTACCATCACAGTCTAAACCTCCCCGCTCGCGGTTGTTATAATTAGAAGATCATGCATTAGTAAAAAAGATCCAATGGGGCTAAACAAATAGAAAACAAATATATTTTCCAAAGTGCTTGGGGTACAATCTACTCTAGAAATGCTAACTCCTGTCAGAGTCTACTGAATTTACTTTGGGATGAAAGTACCAACAAAAGTTCCAGTGGTAGTATGTATTTTATTAGCCTGCTGCGTCTATATCCATACGTCATATCATCTCTTTGTTTCAGCTACTGCTTTCTAATGTATGAGCTCGAACTTAATTTTTTTTTACTCTTACCTTGACAATGGAATCAAATATTTCTTAAACAAAACCTCTGTAAAATTATTTTTTGATGAGGGCAAACAATCATTTTGCAGGAAGCAATAACAAGTGAGAGAGCTGACTGACCTGACTGTAGTTTTGTAGAGCCACTACTCCAACACCAAAGTGCCGCACTTATTGGCTTCCAAGCTCATTTTTTATCTAAAAGCATCTTAACTGCATTTTATTAGATTAAAACAAAACAAAGAGCATGCAGTTTACAGTTTTTGCATAATATTTAATACATATTTTATATGAATGTATTTAGTTTTAGTACAAAAATTGTTATTCCAATCTATCTAGTAACATTAATTACTTTTATAACCAAAGCAAAATGAATATGTTTTTCTAAACTATCTTGGAATAACTTTGGTTTCTGCTCATTTGTTACCAACCTGGTAAAATATAATTTACTCTGAAAAATCTATGTATTTCCTCAACACATTTAGTCTTGACATATTGTTTAAGAATTGTATGCTAAGTATGTTTTAATAAACTTGTTTTAGTTAACATTTATGTTCACTTATTATAAAAGCAAGGTCCAATGTGTGTGCTAGAAGAAAAGACTTGTGGAACTCATTCGAGTCAAACGAAGCTTGTCTTATCATCCCAAAATTATGATTTGTATAAGTACGACAAATTCTCATGGAAGCAAATTAAGGTACGAGTGGTTAGTACAGAGACAGATTTGTGGTAGTTAAAATTTATATATTTTATTAAATAAGTTGAATTTCAGTATAAAAAAGTCAACAAATAAGACATTTTTCAGTTAAAAATGGTAAAAAAAATTAATCAAACCTATGTTATAGTGAGTAATATGGATAGAAAAACTATGGCTAAATCTCATCTTCTAAAATTTCAATATTTGCTTTGTCACAACATGACTGTCATAGCAACCAGATTGAACTTATATATTACTTTTTCTTTGCCGGCGGTGGAGGAAAATATTATTTCATGGCTGGAAACATTAATTTTTTACAGGAATATCAAGAAAAAATTATAAAAGTGCAGTTCGTACTATGTTTACTGGCTATTTCAGGCAGAGAACAATGTTGTCTGCTACTAAGTAAAATGTGTATAGTTTGGATATTATTAACTCTCATTAGAATCAACAAAATTGACCAATATTGACATATAAAAAGCTAAGTAATCAATTTCCTAAAAGTATTGACTTTTGTTTTATTTCACGTGTGTATGACACATCAAAAAATACTACAATTAATTTAAACACTTTGTTAATTATTTTAATGTGCTAAGTAAAACACGTCTTGCAATATTTTGGTGTCCCTGGAGATTTGTGCTCACTCTTAAGTGCTATTCCAGACACTGATAACTATTCGTATTAGAGTTGTACCAAAATACCAAAAGTGCTCAAGATGAAAATGCACAAAATATTACTTTAAAATGGATATGAATTTCGGCTAGAGTTGTATGGATAACTACTGCTAAAGAGATAGAATCTGTTTTGAGAATTGTTTTTATTTTTTAACACCTTGAGGATATGTGCATGCTCCAAGAAAACACATTGACACCAGATGGAGCTGTTATGTTCGCTTTGGTAACTGTTCTATTTCTTGATAAGATATAGTATAGGGATGTGTGAGTCATTTTTTAAATTTGAGATGAGATTATGAAAAAAATGTTTATTGAAGTACATATATAATCTATAAAGTTATTTTTACCTCGTTCAACTACTCGTTCGGGTTATATGTCTATGTACTAATTACACTAATGGTTTAGGGATTAGGAAGTGCACCTGCATTTGCATGGAAGGAGGTTGGAATACCATTTAGGGAAAAAAACTCAATGGACCCGACCGTGATCAAACTCCGATCTTCTCGTCTTTAGCAGTCTAGTCCAACACGAGAAAAATGTGTATGACCACGCAGCCACCGAAGCAGGTTATACAGTGCTAAAATTTGGGCTGGTACTTGCTATATATATCTCATTCTTGCTTCCTCTACTACCTCATGTACTCCCTGCACTCCTACTATTTCCTGTATAACTTCATTCCTAATTCTTTTCCTCATCCTGACCGCTAACATGCTCCTTAACATATTGGCTACAGAATAATTCTTTTAAAACAGGCAATGATATTTATTAGTCACTCATCCAGAAATACTTGGTCAATAATTTTATAAGAGGATCATATTAGAAAATTAAATCAATGAGAATCACATCCTCTTTTAACTGTTGGAATGAATCTAAATTAGTGTAATTATGTAAAGTTATGTCTCCACTGGAGAAACACAGAGCAACTCAAAACAACAGCAACATGGTTGATAATGTAAGTTGCTCTGTGTTGTATCATGTTGATGTTGCAAGTATCCGTTCAAAGCTGTAAAGATCAAAATAAAATATGAAACACAGACCAACATTGTCGCATGAACAAAATGTTTATTCTATTTGGACATTCTTTTTTTTTTGTCTTTGGAACCCCAAAGATATGAAATATAATTGCAAGGCCACCACTAAAATATATTCATCACACATGTTGACACAAACTATGAACTGTTTCTTCTAAGTTTTAATTATAAACAAATAAACACCAACATGAAGCAACAATGTTCGAGTGTAGACAGATTGTTGACTGAAGTTGACTCTACGACTCTACACTACTAAATCATATCCGCGCCTTAGTTTAGCACAGCAATACCTACCAGATAACTAGACTCTCAAATGGTAGAAATGTCACCTTTTCTCTTTGATCTTGTAGGTATCCATTTGCAATCGCGTATATCACCAAACGGGTTCTTTGTGTTGTGGTGTCATATTGTTCTCAACAAGTATCGGAGCAGAATTTTTGGTTAAGTTTATTTGATGTGTGTTTTATTTAAATTATTTTGTTTATATTATTTGTTATGATAGAGTGGGAAACTATTACAGATGACATGGAAGATTTTGGGGAAATTGTGGATTTGGTGTTGGATTTCAAGGCAAATGCAAATAACTTGACTGTTCCTAAACAATATATTGACGATATGGAAAATCCCATGGAAAAATACAATGGAGAGGAGTTTTACACTAGATTTAGGTTCAGTAAGATTGCAATCATTGATGTTTTGCTGCCAATTGTCAATGATTCGTTAATGAAGCCGGATAATAGAGGACTTCATTTTCCTCTTTTTCAAAAACTTTGCTATTATTGTGATTTTACGCTACCGGAAACATCCAGGTTAGTGTGTTTTTATAATACCTATTTATTTTATAAATGCATTTCATAAATAGTAAAAAAAACTTGTCTAACACAAAGCTGACTTTATATCCAAGCAATGTATATTACTGTGATATTTGTCTAATACTTCTACTAATATAAAATAACTAAACATATTTTCATCCTGTAATAGGCCTACATAGCTTGTGTTAAACGAGTCTAAAAATAATGAACCTAACCAAACAAGCCTAACCTTTTACTATGATTAATACCAATAAAAGTGTCCCCAAATAAGCTCTTCATTGTTTAAGTTAGCTAGCATTACCTTCTCATAACAAGTATAATGAATAACACTAATCAGTATTCACATCAAAGCAAACCAATGTGAGTTTGAAATCAAGTCTAGATGTGAGAACTTCTAATTCAATTCCCATCATATGATGAAAATAGTTTTTAGACCTACTCCAAACTTGGTTTAATCTCTAGCAACATGTCATTGTTAGACCTAGTTTGAAATAAAGCTTTCTCTAGCTGCTTGTCATTGTCAGTCCTAGTTTGAAATAAAGCTTTCTCTAGCACCTTGTCATTGTTAGTCCTAGTTTGAAACAAAGCTTTCTCTAGCAGCTTGTCATTGTTAGTCCTAGTTTGAAATAAAGCTTTCTCTAGCAGCTTGTCATTGTTAGTCCTAGTTAGAAATAAAAATTTCTCTAGCACCTTGTCATTGTTAGTCCTAGTTTGAAACAAAGCTTTCTCTAGCAGCTTGTCATTGTCAGTCCTAGTTTGAAATAAAGCTTTCTCTAGCACCTTGTCATTTTTAGTCCTAGTTTGAAATAAAGCTTTCTCTAGCAGCTTGTCATTGTTAGTCCTAGTTAGAAATAAAGCTTTCTCTAGCAGCTTGTCATTGTTAGACATAGTTAGAAATAAAGCTTTCTCTAGCAGCTTGTCATTGTTAGTCCTAGTTTGAAACAAAGCTTTCTCTAGCAGCTTGTCATTGTTAGTCCTAGTTTGTACAAAGCTTTCTCTAGCAGCTTGTCATTGTTAGTCCTAGTTAGAAATAAAGCTTTCTCTAGCATCTTGTCATTGTTAGTCCTAGTTATAAATAAAACTTTCTCTAGCAGCTTGTCATTGTTAGTCCTAGTTAGAAATAAAACTTTCTCTAGCAGTTTGTCATTTTTAGTCCTAGTTAGAAATAAAGCTTTCTCTAGCAGCTTGTCATTGTTAGACCTAGTTTGAAATAAAACTTTCTCTAGCAGCTTGTCATTGTTAGTCCTAGTTAGAAATAAAGCTTTCTCCAGCAGCTTGTCATTGTTAGTCCTAGTTAGAAATAAAACTTTCTCTAGCAGTTTGTCATTTTTAGTCCTAGTTTGAAACAAAGCTTTCTCTAGCAGCTTGTCATTGTTAGACCTAGTTTGAAATAAAGCTTTCTCTAGCAGCTTGTCATTGTTAGTCCTAGTTTGAAATAAAGCTTTCTCTAGCAGCTTGTCATTGTTAGTCCTAGTTTGAAATAAAGCTTTCTCGAGCAGTTTGTTATTTTTAGTCCTAGTTTGAAATAAAGTTTTCTTAAGTTACTCAGATTTACTTTGTGGTGGCTTATAGCTGTAAAACCTTTAGGCCCCAGAGAAAAGCGTTTCAGGCATGGTGCACAGATTGAAAATATTTATGTAGTTTTTTTCCCAGTCACATAACACAAGATATAGGTTTTTATTCTCAAACCTACGCAAGATATCCGTGAATCGATTAATAAAATGCTTTAGACCATTTTGAAATGCAATGCTATGATGAACATTAAGCCGTACTCACTTATGGAATATCGCTATATGTCACCGTAAATATGTTTGCATGCAATGGTAGATATTTGACGGCATTATTTAAAATGTTTATTATCAAACCATCCCAACTTAATAACACCTAACCTTTCTAAACTCTGATGCACCAATAAATAAAAAATACACTAAGCTTTAATGGTAATAGTGTTAAAATAAACTATTTAATATAAGTTGACATAGTTGTGAATGTCTATAGAGTTTATGTGTTATGTGAACAAGTATTTTAGTAAAAACGCCACATCTGCAAGGAAGGTTGCAAAAGCTAGGGTTTTTTAGGTTAGGATATCTTATAATAGCCTAGGCCACAGACAAGGATACACCAGATCCCCAGCCTTGAGAAAGTTCCGCTGCACTCCTTGAGTCAGGTTGAGTCCATCAACACTGGAGTTCGCTAGTGTCAATGTTAAGTGATGAAATCATTCCCAAATGTGCAGTAGCTAAACGACTCATTTTTAACATGTTCATCATAAAGGGACCATTGTAATCCTAATGTACAGTCTATGCATGCTTTTTATGAGGTAGGATAATGTGAAAAGTGGTTTGGGTCGCTACCTGAACTTAGCTTTATGGAAGCCTTAACTTGAGCAGGTTATTTGTGTCCTCTTTCTATTGAAACCATATTTTGAGAGGTTTTTAATGGCCCTTGTGATGGTACCTAGTGATACCTGTGTTGAACTCCAACTTTCCAACAGACCTGGAGGCTGTGGGTCTGGTGTACACCTTGTTTGTGGGCTAGGCCATGTTGCATACTACAATACTTTTGGTGTAACATTGGGACATTTTCATTTCTTTAAATATTTACCATTTTCTGTGATTTTCGTGAGTGGACTTACAATTTTTATTTTATAATATTTTAAAATTCATGAACCAATTTAATATCGTTATGAATCGATTCACCTTGTTAAGGGTTTAAAAAACTAAAAAGCCTTTTTTATGTTATGTTATTGATAAAAATAAACATTTGCAATTTGCGTGTTAATCCCGAGCCAATAAATGGATTTACAAATAGGATATTTGGTCATTAAATGGAAAGCAGCCACATCCAAGACGAGTGTGTATTAGTACAAAGGCGAAGAACAGACCCCTGCAGGCTTGTATGTGCAGGGGTATAGCTTAAAAGCACCCCTGCTCTGCGGGGGTTGAAAATATTCATTTCTTGTACATTTTTGCTCAAGTTATCGTAAATATCAAATTTATCCATAATAACTTCTTGTTTAAATGTGAACATATAATTGCTGAACAGTAATGGTTTTTTTTAAAATGAACTACACACAAAATCTAAACGTAGCTATTTTGTAACTTCAATAGTAGCTTAGAAGTCTAGAAATCGTTCCCTTTGATAATATGCATGTGTAGGTTGGTAGGTCGGTGTTCATACAATTGTTTTCTCACAACTCACAGCTTAACCCAATAATAATAATAATAATAGCCTTGTATCTCGTCATTTTCCTTGCCATTCTTGTCTTCAATTGTTTCCTGTAAGCAATCTGCAGGTTGACTAAAAAGGTATCTCTCAAAAAAACAGTGCGCTGATGAAAACTAGTGGCTAGGAATGAAGTTAAAAGTACCTAATTAGAAGTTTTTTGAAAAAGTTGTAGTCTACTAAACATGTTTTAGAGGCGGTTTAAAACAATTTTCTTTGAGCCAAGACTAGGCTTACTTTTTATATTTTTAATGTTAGTGACTTAGCTTAAAACATGTTAAACCCAAGTCCACAATTACTATTAAAAAAAAAACCTTCGAAATAGCTTTTAGGGGTATATATAGTTCGAAAATTGTCTTGCCTCCGGTGGTTGGCACAGTCCCCCCCCTCCCCCAATTCCAAGTTTTATATGCAGGGGTTGGATAAATAATAAATCTCCGCCCCTGGCCTTAAGGGAAATCCGGAAAAGTAAGCAAGATGTTGGGTTATACCACGTTATAAAGCTTGTCATGTGTGAAATTTATAGTATATTGTGAAACTAATTTATTGATAGGGACATTCATTCATACGCTCCACCATGTCATCTAAGGTCATAAGATCATTAAACGGAAGTATAAACAGCTACGCGATGTACGACACGAGTCTAATAGTCACGAGGGAGACCTTCAAACTTATCAATCTCGCTCTCATAAGACTAACAATGTACGATGGTTGCACGACCAAGCTCACTGACGAACCTAGGAACTACACCGAGAAGAATCTTGACGTGTACGAATCTTTGCTCGAGGAATCAAACACGTTGATCGATTCAGGAATTAACTTCACAGTCGTTTCAATTCACGCACAGGGTTGAAATATTTACGCAGCATTGAACCTATATTTCATAAGAAAGAGGAATAGAGATTGTTTATACCTATTGAGACGATTCGAATGAATTGATTAAGACTCTCGCACAACGACCGGGTTAGTTCATACGGCGCACGACAACGAGTGTGTATTTACTACTGAAGAATTACTTGAGGCCGGAATCATCATATACATATCTTTATTTCGTCTATATTAAGCCCATAATCAGGTCTGTCAAGTGGCGAATTACTCGTAAACTTCATAATCATGCAAGACCTTTTCTAGAAGACATGTTGGCATCCGAAGTTTGAACAAATTACTACAGGATAATCTGGTAGAGATAATACCTTGCTCTCTATTGAATAAAGGATACAAGTCATTTTTCACCGTCTGTTCCAAACGTCCTTGGGCCGTACTCGTCAAAGCCAAGATGGTGGCGGCAACGGGGGAGGTTCTTCAGCAGGTGACGGGGAATGGTTTACCCCCTCCACTCCCCTGTCTCTAGGAGAGAGTATAAAGGCGATCGCTGACGAGTTTTATTTATCACATTCGAAGTGTTTAGACAGCTCGGGTATGTGCTAAAGGAAATGAGTGAAATCTATATTAGCGATATAGAACTGAAGGACAAGACATTCAGACTCACGTGATTCCACCGCGCACTGGATGGGACGTCCTAATACCAGCATGCGGGATTCGAGCCATTTAATGGAGGACTCTTCCGAGACCTGTATCTTATACAGGCTCAAGGAAGAGGACGATCCAAGGAGGAAGCGGTGGATGAGGATTCTTTGTATGGTGGGTTGGACAGGATCGGGCGATATATCTGAGCTCGCGAAGGACCAAACTTAAAACATGCGCCGTTTAGAAGGTTCAGAATGGTAGTAGGGCAGAGGAGATGACACAATGCACCCAACATCAGCACTCTCGATAGGGTTGTACTTCCTGGGGGAAATGTCTCTGTTGCCAATACTGACGGTGGTCTCACACTTCACAGTGATGTCTTACGTTTCTAAGTGAGTCCTACGGATTAATCAAATGGTAGGGCTCGACGGCGATTCCGCAAGGCCGTAGCCAGCTAATAATTTCAGGGGTGGTTTAGTGGGATCATCCCCCAGTTGCCGTAAGCTAGAAAAAATTATAAATGATACCGTTATAAAAGCTATCTGAAGAATTTTTTTAATATGTTTTCCCATAAAATTATAAACATTTAAAAACTATATTCTGTACGAGAGAGAAGAGTAAGTGAAGGATAGGAAGACGACACAGAGAGAGACAAAATAAAAACAGGTGGACGTTGACGGTCGTTGTAAGGAGGAGTAGGTAAAGAATAGTACAGCTGACGGCTTTGAAAAGTTACCAGACCAAATTATGTATCCCTACGCCGAACCATATGATGTGCAAACACATGTGTTTAGCAGCTGTCAGTTTTAACAGTCAAAATTTGGGTATATACCTAAATGTCTACTGTCAATCAGCACCAAAGAAGCCACGGGGCTACTGTAGAACACTCCTGTAAGCTATCAGAAAGGAGAGTGATATACTGACTTGCCCAAGAGAGGGTAGTTCTTTTATTGGTCGATCGGGCTCTGGAACGGTTCATATATGCTAAATTTACACAAGGAGGAGGGGCTTTTTTAACAGTTAGGCCAATAGAGAGCCAATATTTGACTGAAAAAGGCTGATATTAAAAGAAATACAGAAGTATTTGTCCGGAGAAAGAATATTAGAAATTTAGGTATTTTTATCTTCATCCCCTATTTTGAAATATCCCAATATGTTTATATGAGTAGATTCCACTGCCGCCCTGCCAAGCTAAAGTTCAAATTTTCATGACCAGGGATTGGGGAAATACCATGATGAATGAGCCAGTGGGCCACTCACTTTTCTGCCTCTCTCCGCCTCTTAGGGGAACAAATACCGTGATGAATGAGCTATTGGGCCACTCACCTTTCTGCCTCTCTTCGCCCTCTTAGGTGAACAAATACCGTTATGAATGAGCCAGTGGGCCACTCACCTTTCTG
>CABFVX010005167.1:23267-54209 GCA_902151425.1 Timema shepardi | reverse complement strand
ATCTTACCAATGACACTACCTATATCTTCAATTCGTATCTGATGAGCCTCATATTGCCAATGACACTAGCTCTATCCTCACTTTATATGATGAGCGTCATCTTGCCAATTACACTACCTCTATCCTCACTTCGTATCTGATGAGCCTCATCTTGCCAATGACACTACCTCTATCCTCACTTGGTATCTGATGAGCGTCATATTGCCAATGACACTACCTCTATCCTCACTTCGTATCTGATGAGCCTCATCTTTCCAATGCCACTATTTATATCCTCACTTCGTATCTGATGAGCCTCATCTTGCCAATGACACTACCTCTAACCTCACTTCCTATCTGATGAGCCTCATATTGCCAATGACACTACCTCTATTCTCACTTTATCTGATGAGCGTCATCTTGCCAATGACACTACCTCTATCCTCACTTCGTATCTGATGAGCCTCATCTTACCAATGACACTACCTATATCTTCAATTCGTATCTGATGAGCCTCATATTGCCAATGACACTAGCTCTATCCTCACTTTATCTGATGAGCGTCATCTTGCCAATTACATTACCTCTATCCTCACTTCGTATCTGATGAGCCTCATCTTACCAATGACACTACCTCTAACCTCACTTCGTATCTGATGAGCCTCATATTGCCAATGACACTACCTCTATCCTCACTTCGTATCTGATGAGCTTCATCCTGCCAATGACACTACCTCTATCCTCACTTCGTATCTGATGAGCTTCATCCTGCCAATGACACTACCTCTATCATCACTTCGTATCTGATGAACCTCATCTTACCAATGACACTACCTCTATCCTCACTTCGTATCTGATGCGCGTCATCTTGCCAATGGCACTACCTCTATCCTCACATCGTATCTGATGAGCGTCATCTTGCCAATGACACTACCTCTATCCTCATTTCGTATCTGATCAACGTCATCGCCATTAGAAACGTCTACACTCACAAGAATTTCCCCATAGCTCTTTCTACATTTATGAATTGTTCTGGACCGTTAGGTCTTAATCATTTTGTCCATAGGTGCAGATTTGCAATTAGTTTTGAAAACTGTTTCCAGGAAAAAGTTTGTGACTCTTTATATATCAGAAGCTTTTTTAAATTATATAAATATTCACCTAATAATTTCACGAGTACAAATTTTTAAAATTAGGGCCATTCGTTGCAAATCTACACGGCTGAGACACAATTTTAAAACCCTGAAGGTTATAATCGGTTCAGAATAATTGTAGGAGTTGTGGGGATGAACGTATTCGTTATTACTGAATTAACATTTTAACTACCCGGCTTTGCCTGGGAGAAATATTTTATTTTAAAAATGGTAGAAAAGTCAAAAAGAGCAACAACGATAGACAGTAAGTCTAATTTATAACTTTTCTAAAGAAAAGTTAAAACAAATTGTAAGTAAAAAGGATTAAAAGTTTAAAATGATAAAAATGACAGTAAGGGAAAAATAGTTAAAGGGATATTATTTTATGGTAAAACGGTTTAAAAGTTTTAAAAAGTGCAAAAAAAGTAAAAGGGTAAAAATTAAATTCAGTTTAAATTATTTAAGCACTATTTTTATCCATTTACTCTTTTTATCCCATTTGCTCCACTTACTATTTTTTTTACCACGTTTTGCCCGTTAATTCTTTCCAAGCCGTTTATCCATTTTAACACGTTCACCATTTTTATCCCACTAAGCCTTTTAACACATTTATCTATTTTATCCCATTTAAACTTTTTACCCCATTTATAATCTTTACCCTATTTATTCTTTTTATACATTTCACTATTTATGCCCTGTTTCCTATTCTTACCCATTCTACACTTTTTTATCTTTTTAAATCCTTTTAACCACTAAACGCATTTTACTTTTACTGGAGTCACTTTTTGCCATTTTTACAATTTTTATCCTTTTCGCCCTATTGGCCTTTTACCCTTTAATTTGAATTACTTTTTACCTTTTTTAATTAACTTTTATAGCTTTAAAAAAAGTATTTGATTACTTCTCACTCTCTTTTAGTCTTTTTTTCCTTCTGAACACATTATATATTATGTACGTGACAGCCCGAGGGGAATAATCCATGGTAGAAGGAGTATAGCTACATTTTGAAAAAAAGTTAAAAAAAAAGAAAATCTAATCAATTTAAAAACATCATTAAAAGGGCAAATAAAAAGATTAAAAATGTTTAAAAGCGTATAAAGGATCAAAGGGCAAAAGGGACAGCAAGGGAAAAAAAGACAAAAGATAAAAAGCGACTAAAGGGCAAAAATGCCTAAAATGTAAAAAGAGAAAAAGGGACAACAAAATAAAAGAGGATAAAAAAGATGGGTAAACGTAAATCTAATTAAATTTCTAAATTCCTGCTTCTAGGTGCATATATTTGTGTACAGGGGCTATTCATTTTGAAATTTCAAAACTCTTGTATGTGGTAGATATCGTGCAACGCTCATGAGAGACAGACAGACATACTCTTCATTTGATTAATATAGATGACCTAGACCCACTTAATTCATAAATTGCTTCTCAACACATTGGTTCCATCATTTCATCATTAAGGTGCGGCCGAAGGGAGCGCAAGTATTTTTACAGTTTTTATAGAACTGATATTCTTTGGCCAAAATAAATCAATTATACTGTACCTACAGTAGCAACATAGAGTTTAGTTTTTCAGCCCTTGCTAATATCAACAGATCTTGAATATCTGTCAAGGGTGTCCTGGAATTTTGTCAAAACTTTTTCTCTTTATTTAAAAAGTTTTGTCAAAATTCCAGGACACCTTTGACAGATATTCAAGATCTGTTGATATTAACATGGGCAGAAAACTAAACTCTATGGGAGACGCGGCAGTAGGCCTAAAGTCAGTTGGCCTAGAGTCAGTTGGCCTAGAAGTCATTTGGCCTAAAGTTCAGTTAGCCTAGAAGTCATTTGGCCTCAAATCAACTTGGCCTAAAAATAAGTTGGATTAAAGTGAGTTGGCATAAAGTGAGTTGGCTTAAAGTCATTTGTGATAGGGATAGGGTGTAATGAGGCGGACTGGGTAGAATTAGCAAAATATATGGATAGGGTGTAATAATGGTACTGGATATAACTAGTTAGATATGGGGACATAGTATAATGAGGTGGATTGGATAAAACTAGCTCAAGATAGAAATAGGATGTAATGAGATGGCTTGGATAGAACTAGCTAAAGATAGGGATAGGGCGTAATGAGGTGGACTGGATCTAACTAGCTCAAGATAGGGATCCGTTGTAATGAGGTGGACTGGGTAGAACTATCTCAATATAGAAATAGGTTGTAATTAGATGGTTTGGATAGAACCAGCTAAAGATAAGGTGTAATTAGGTGGACTGGATAGAACTATCTCAAGATACGTATAGGGCGTAATAAAGTGGACTGGATAGAACTAGCTCTAGATAGAGATAGGGTGTAATGAGGTGGACTGGATATAACTAGAACAAGATAGGAATAGGGTGCAATTAGGTGGGTTGGATATAATTAGCTCAAGATAGGGATTGAGTACAATGAGAGGGACTGGATAGAACTATCTAAAGAGAGGGATATGGTGTAATGAGGTGGATTGAGTAGAACTATCTCAAGATATGTATAGGGTGTAATTAGGTGGACTGGATATAACTAGCTAAAGATAGGAATAGAGTGTATTCAGGTAGATTGGATAGAACTGACTCAAGATATGGATATGTTATAATGAGGTTGACTGGCGTACTTTTGCAAGTGTGGCAATGATATTTCGAGTTCCAAATGCCATAGAGTAAGTAATTAAGTAAGTATGTGAACAACAAGCAACACACTGTAAATAATATAGCACACAATCCAGACATCCGAAAGAAGTATAACTTCTGTTCTTTAAGTGTTACTTTCCTGCGAAGTTAGTGTATGAATTTATTTAGGACCTTTACCACAGCTAAAACTATAAAACCAAGAAACTAGCTTTTTGTAGACATATCGAATGTAGTTTTAGAAACCCATATATGGCGGAAGAAAATTCACAAGAGTAAAATTATTGAGAACCGGATACAGAGATTTGTATAGTTGTGGTGTCACTGTTATTAATTCAACACCTTTGTATGAATGTGCACACACAAATAAACGACCTTACGGGCAGTGAAAAATTTGTGGATCACGAGTGTAGAAGTAGCAACAACCAAAGAAATAAGTTTAATGTTAAAAACATGATACGAAAAAAAATGTTGCCTTGTCAAAGGGAAGGGATTATTGACTTTTTATAGGGCTAGCTTGATGGTGCTTGGTAAATGAAATTGACAATGAATAGTAATTTTACCTATGACTACTCACTGTAATAAAATATTCTACAATTTATATTGTTTTTTAATTATTTTTTGCAAATGTAATTATCATTGATTTAGCACTTGTACATTCTTAATGTGTGTTAGCCTTTCATTAATTCACCACAAACTTATGTCACAGCCTTAAGGCTATCAATTTATCTAAAAAAGTATATTTTTAATGTTATTTCATATTTTTACTTTTCTACGTTGAATGGTTTCCTGGGTGACCTGGCGGTCTAGGGGTAAGGTGTCAGACTTCTGTGCTGGCGGCCGGGGTTCAATCCTCTGGTCCCGACACAGATTTATCTGATTACCAAACTCTTCCTTCACCTCTGACAAGACGTGTATTAATCACAACTTGTGAATGTGTGGAGTGCCAGGCCTCCTCCGTGGTTCGGATAACACGTTAAACTGTAGGTCCTCCATTTCATCTCACAATCGCCCTACATATTAGCGTAAGTGCGTATAACCCGAACGGGTAGTAAGACGTGGTGCTAATAATAATAATAATAATAATGGTTTCCTTATGTAGGTTCAAACAAAAGGCACCTTTTTTTTCTCTAGGATATGATGGCCTTAGATTTGAATCGTTGAGACTATTACATTCTAAAAGTGTAAATATCCCAATGTTATATTTCGGCCTAAAATTATTTTTACCAACCCGGGCATGTACTAAGGAAATTTCTTTTAAATAAAATGTGTGATTCATCGACAACAGAGCTGGACAATATATTTTGCAACGGAGCCACAAGTGTGGTGAATGAAAAACGAAATTCGCCATTACATATAGAAATAAATTGAGAAATTAGGTTGCTCAATTGAACATCTAAAACAACACAAACTGTTTGAACAAGCTTATTTAAAATATGTATTTTTTGAATATTCAGTTACAACCATCTCCACCATAAATAATGAACATGGTTCAGATTGATAAATGCTAGAAATGTTTACGCAAATGTTGACAATCATTTTGTCTGACAAGTTATATAAAAATTGACTGAATATTTGAACTCAGTACATATGACTTTTGAGGAATGCTTTCAATGATGTCCAGGAAACATCAAGTTTCCACAAACACACACTATCATTAAAANAATGTTTACGCAAATGTTGACAATCATTTTGTCTGACAAGTTATATAAAAATTGACTGAATATTTGAACTCAGTACATATGACTTTTGAGGAATGCTTTCAATGATGTCCAGGAAACATCAAGTTTCCACAAACACACACTATCATTAAAAAGTTTATTCTACCGTGAGAGTTGTCATACTAAAATTCACCTTAATTTAATGACAGATTCTTCACTTGTTGCGATTGGTGAGAGTTACCCACCCTAGATTTACATTGAGCAGGGGCTCCGGAACAAGACGGGAAAGGGGGGGGGGGCGCTTGAGCTACCCTTGTTCGATCCTGGGGGGCTGGAACTACCTTAACCCATTTATAAAATAAAACATACATCTGTTACCATAAGTTTGGTAATTTTAAGTAGTAAACAGATACATTTATAATCAATTTAATAGAAAACTGAAATGCCCTAATTTTTAAGTTTATTTTTCTCACAGAAGAAAAAACTCTTTCACAAAAATATAGTAACTAACATTAGGCCTAGTTGTGAGTGCCTTAAATATAAACAATACCAGAATAGTAAAGGCAAAGGCAAGCTTATTGACATTTTTACCACAGGAAAAACAATTCACATTTGAATTGTAATTTTAAATCTAACATGAGGTGGATTTTCATCCTTGGTTCAAACTTTAATTTTGTCATATTTTTATCAACCCTAAAAAAGTAAAAATATTAAAAAGCCGTGCATCAATCAAATTAATACTTGCTCTTGTTTTGGTTTGAAAAAAATATTTTATTATTTTTAAACCTACGTTAAATATTGTTGTGATGATATATTTGATTGAGAATACATGGTTTGTAATAGAAATACCAAATATTTAATCAACCCTAGTTTAAGGGCCCACTAAGCTGCCTTGCAAAATATGGGTCTTTACAGGGTTGATAAGTACATTACATTAGTTTACCTTGAAAGGTAGCAGTACTGCCTTGCATGTTTCAACTATGACGTAGCTTATACGATAGAAATATAGTTTGGAAGTAGCGAGGGGGTAATTATGGGGTTCGAACAATCCACATCTCCCCAAAAATGTCAGAAGTTTATAATGTTGATCGCAAAAGAATGTTTGTGAAACTATTTATCTTAATTTTATTCTGCAATCCGATCTTCAGATAGTAGTTTATCATCTTAAAGCATCCATTTTTCAAAAATGTGTAGGGGGAAAATAACTTCAAATAGCTTCTAGAGGCATTTAACTTTGATAGTAAAAAAAAAAGGTAAGGAGCCCCCTAAATATCTTTATTTGAGTATCAAAATTTCTGAAGTAGGATCACTACATGATTATTTCTAGGGGTTCTAATTTATGAAAAATATAGTCTAGCGCTACTTAAAATAACTTTTAGAGATATTAAATTTTCAAAAATTTTCTGGAGGAGGACTACTCCAAATGTCCTCTAGGATTACACAAATTTAAAAAAATCGGGGAAGTTCTACTATGAATTTCTCTTAAATTAGTATGATTTTCCAAAACTCTCCATTTTTGAGGGCCACTCCAAATACGTTCTATGGAATCTTATTTTCAAATATTAACTGGGAGGAAGAAAATTTTACAAAAAAAATTCTAGGGCATTAAATTTTTAAACATTAACTAGGAGGGTGAACAATTCCTAAAATAAATAAATCTTGATAGCTCTCCTTCCCCCCATCACACAAATAAGGTTCCACCAACACTTTTTAAAATAATTTTCTTATTTCTCAGAAATCTTGACATCATGTCCTAGACTTACAATTTGGAATTCTCCCAAAATTAAATTGTCTCTACGCTCATGAGACTAAGATCGTAAACGGAGTGTACATGAAAAACAGAGAAAACCCGTAAAAGTGAATTAATTGGGTGTGACATAAAAAAGTCAAGGAGAAGTCAGATAAAATATAAAATGCCATTGAATTAAAAAAGAAATCTGTTGCAATAATTTGTGAAATATGAAGAGCATTATTAAGTCCAAACTATTAGTTTTATCCCCAGTTAGTGTTATTTCTTGATGATCTTTGTGCCAATAATTTATTAGAAGGCAATGAAAACTATGAGATTTTGTATGTAGGCCAATAGCTTTTATTATAAAATACTGGTAAAGTAAATATCCTTTGGTCTGGAAAACCTGGGTAAGTAAAATAATTTTAAAGTGTAGGCCTTATCAGCGCTGTTTTAAAGTGCGTAAAATAAATACATTTTATCAGCAGAAATCAGTTGGGCTTAGAATTTTAATCAGCATTTACTCTGGATAATATATTTCAAAATGAAAGAACACCAGAATTTAGGGCCAATGTTCAATCTCCCAAGTGTTTTAGGCACTCCACTTACAGTACCTATTTTCATTGTAAGTTGTGGATAACCCTGGCAATTTGTAAGACTCGTAGCACCTACGTAGGCCTATGCAAGAAATATTTATTTGGTTGCGTGCACTGAAAAAAAATCTAAAAAATACCCTCTAAATATCCTCTAAAGGTATAAAAATTATAAAACAGCTTACCACTAAATAAACACTCTAAAATTTAATATAGGCATCTAATTTTGAAAAATTTGTCAGGGGAAGATAACCTTAAATAGTATCTACAGGTAATAAATTTGCAAAAGACTTCCAGGTGACGAACACTTTAAGTAGCTTTTGGAAAATTTCAAACTAAAAAAAAAATCTTCTGGTTGAGAATCACTCCTAATAACTTATATAAAAGAGTAACATTTTTGTAAATTTGTTCAAGTGTGGAGCACTCTAAATAGCTTTTGAGGGCATCCAAGTTTCGGAAAACTGTCAGAGGAAGGCTTATGATTCCCTTGTAGGCTTGGGAGCCAAGACGCTAAAAACACCCTTATTTTGTATTAAATATCCTTACTACACAAACAACACTGGATAGTATTATTACCTCTAAAATAAAAAAAGTGACAACGTTCTTGCTCACACAAGTTCCTACTATGTTGCTACTATACAAAATGACAAAGAAACACATACAAACATGTACTATCCGTGAAAAATAAACCTCATTCAAATAGCTTCAAATGTCATCCACGGTGTAAAATTTTACCCTGCTAGGATCTCTGGACTCCCTCCCAGTTGAGCTCCTCACTTTTAAATATCTTCCGGAGCCCCTGACAATGCGGGTTTTAAGTTTTGTTAATTTTCATTATAAAATTGCTAAAAATACAAACTTTTAATGCAGGTGAACGAAAAATATATTTCAAACTAGTTTCTTTATTACATTCCTGCGTTGGCAATGATAATTTTAGGCCGAAATGAAACATCGGGCTATAAATACTTCATGGGTGTTTATAGTCTGCAAGATTATAATAAAAATCCTCATATTCCAGAGAAGAAAAAAATGAAAATTATGTTGATGTTTGTTTTGAAATTTCACCAAGAAACCATTCAATGTAGAATAGTAAAAATATATAATAGAATTCAACCATATAATTTTTTTCGAGCAAAGTTCCCGGGCTTATTATTTTTGTTGATATCTATCTCTCCGATGGCTAGAATAGAATTTAATTAAACCAGGCCCATGATCTTGTACTTCATGAGGTAAAGTTAAGATTCAAACAGAGCAGTGTAAAACGGTTTGCAGCCCACCTCTCTAATCTATGTACCATTGCTGCATTGAGGTTCTGCCGTAAGTAAATATAGTTTTCACAAAGTTCTCTCCGTCACCGACAAGTTCTGAATAGGTGAATGATTTCAGGGTGTACAACGAATATCCAAGGTCCAGGGAGGGACGAGGAGCTTTTTTGGATGAGTTTGTGATTTAATGGAAATTATAGACTTATTATGTGCCTGCTGACACGCACGGATGCGTGTCTTGTATCGTTGCTTCCCCTACACGCTAATATGTAGAGGAGGTAACGAATACTAGTAACCCGCCTCGGTGGTGTAGTTGGCTAACGCGCTTGTCGTGTTGAGCTCGACTGCTGAGGACGGGGAGATCGAGGTTCGAATCTCGGTCGGGAGAACTGGGGGGGGTTTTTCCTAAATGGTTTTCCACTCTCTCTCCACGCAAATGCGGGTTCACTTCCTCTAATTCAATCTTCCCAATTCCTAATACATTAGAGTAATTAGTACTTAAAGCGTATAACCCAAACGGGTAGTAAGACGTGATGCTAAATATTATTATTATTGATTACTAGTACAAGGTAAATAAATGTTAAGGAAATAAGAGGGATCGTGTTGCTGAAACATATAATAATACTTAGGTAACAGAAATATGTTTATTATAACAAAAAATAAGATGAGATAAAGGTTTACAGTAGAAGAACAAGATTTAAAGTTAAATATCGGGTACATTAAATAATGTCAGAAATATCAGTTCGGAGTATCAAGTATAAATTCAAATCAAAAAGGAAAACAATACCTTTAGATTGAACATATGGTAGGATTTAACAACTCCAGAAATATAGGACCTTGTCGTAGCTCGGGAGAATAAGTGTCTAAACAGTAACGATTAAAAGGGGAGTTTAGTAGAAAGAGCACAAAAGTAGTCGGTCTTGCGCCAGACTACAGCCAGAAGGGTCTAAACAGAAAACAAAGTAAAAGAGTAACTTATAATTATCACTACTGTAAATTCTATAGTTTTAGAGCTACTAGGTTAAATATGGGTCAAGATAACTAGCTTGAGTTAGATTAAAGAAGAGTCCCATGGATACTCTAAATAATGAACAGTAAATGGATGATCTATTATATACATACAGATGGCTAACAGTCAGGTGTCAACACCATGTAGTACTATGGCCAGTCTATTCCCAGTGGGCACTGCCGGAGCATTCAATAGTACATACAATTACCCATACCCTGGGGTATACAACAAAGCTAGTACAATCTAACATTAAATATATAGCCAAACAAGGCGCCATCAAGGGGAGAAAGGAAATACTATCCGTGCGGGCCACAATATGAAACTAGCCGTATTCCGCACCGAAAAGGTGCCAAAAAGAATGTAGTGTGACACTGACCTAACTAGGTCCTAGACAAAAGGCGTGGACAAATTGCTTGTAGCCATACAAATATAGAACATGTGGACATGCCATTTAGGGCGTTACGAAACATTACTGTGCCATAAGCACCCAGAATAGTTAAATGAATACATGGATTAGAAAAACTTGACCACCTGGTCCTCTTTATATATAGAGCTTAAATCCCCCGTATTTAAGCTATGTCAAATGGACATAAGAAAAATAAAGCCAGATTATCTGACAATAGGTAACCAATTAGTTTCTTTGGCTAAGTAACACATGTCTGAAGGACCTACAACATAATCGGTCATTCAGACTAAAAATCAAATATGTCAGAAGGACATAAGAAACAACCATAGAGCATAGCTTAAGCTAGTGTCTGAAGAATACATAAAAACATATTACAAAGCATAGCTTCAGCTAGTGTCTGAAGGACGCATAAAACAATATTACAAAGTAAAACTTCAGCTAGTGTCTGAAGGACACATAAAAACAATATTACAAAGTAAAACTTCAGCTAGTGTCTGAAGGACACATAAAAACAATATTACAAAGCAAAATTTCAGCTAGTGTCTGAAGGACACATAAAAACAATATTACAAAGCAAAACTTCAGCTAATGTCTGAAGGATACATAAAAACAATATTACAAAGCAAAACTTCAGCTAATGTCTGAAGGACACATAAAAACAATATTACAAAGTAAAACTTCAGCTAGTATCTGAAGGACACATCAAAATCAGTATTACAAAGTAAAACTTCAGCTAGTGTCTGAAGGACACATAAAAATAATATTACAAAGCAAAACTTCAGCTAATGTCTGAAGGACACATCAAAAACAATATTACAAATTAAAACTTCAGGTAATGTCTGAAGGACACATAAAAACAATATTACAAAGTAAAACTTCAGCTTATGTATGAAGGACACATATAAACAATATTACAAAGTAAAACTTCAGCTAATGTCTGAAGGACACATAAAACAATATTACAAAGTAAAACTTCAGCTAGTGTCTGATGGACACTTCAAAAACAATATTACAAAGCAACAGCTAGTGTCTGAAGGATACATAAAAACAATCTTACAAAGCAAAACTTCAGCTAATGTCTGAAGGACACATAAAACAATATTACAAAGTAAAACTTCAGCTTATGTATGAAGGACACATATAAACAATATTACAAAGTAAAACTTCAGCTAATGTCTGAAGGACACATAAAACAATATTACAAAGTAAAACTTCAGCTAGTGTCTGAAGGACGCATAAAAACATTCTTACAATAGAAAAAACTATGTCGGAAGGACATAGTATTCAAAGTCGGATATATATAATGTGATACTTAATCGGATTTAGCGAGGCTTCTTCTGCGACGTGGGGGTGAGTCCGACTCCTGATCCATTGTGATCACCAGTATTAGTAGCGCTGGAGATTAGCTCAGAAGTTCTTCCTTCGACGAACTTTTACAAAGAAGTGCAGTCATGTGGCCGTTCGGCTGTTGCCCGACTCAGAATATCTACCTTGACTCTTATGCCAAGCTAGGTCACCTGCGAAAGGGATGATTTCCTGTTTGAGTACCGAGTCATTGTCATGACTCTTAACCTCGCGAATGAACTTATTTACCAGATGAAATGAAACCGATGAAATGAGAGTGTAGAATACTACACTTGTATGACTATGTGCCCCGACTCAGGATGCCCACCTTGACAGAAACGCCAAGCTAGGTTACCTGCGAAAGGGATGATTTTGTTCGAGAATATAGTCACTTTTGTGACTCCTGACCTCTTGAATGAATTCAATACCTTGCACGTAACAATTGTATAATTAATTACATTGTGAGGTGAAATTGGTGATACTGAATGATTGCGCTGGGTCTCGGGATTTGGGGAGGATTTTCTTGAATGGGATGGGGGAAGGTGTGTATAAGGTATGACAGCCATGTGGCACACGGGTTCCCATGTTTTATACTCTTGGTCTAACTAGGGAACAAACCAAATGGTGGTATCAACGGTCGGTAGTGGGGGTAGAGGAGAGAGTGTTTCCCAGAAGCGCCGCTAGGAAATCAGCGCCTTAGGGTTGAGACGTCGAATGGCGATTCTGAAGTTCTTTTCCATTTCGTGCGTCCAACGGCCAAGACATCTGGCAAGCTGCCATACTTGTGGAAAGGCTCGTGAAAGCATGGTGATAATATCAGACTGCATCTTGCCAATCGTAAGCCATTTTCTTCTACTTTCTAAATAAATAGATTAGTTTTAATTTTCTTCTACCTTCTAAAGGAATATATTGTTTTTTTAAAAAAAATCTCTTCTTTTAATTCCTTTATTTCATTCGTAGCTTTATTGTCATGATTGTAGATATCCTTTATATAGGGGACAAGCTACACTGCTTTTAAATCAGATTGGACAGAACAAGAATTCATTCCATTAAATAAGCCTACATATTAAATATCATTAAAGTATAGGTAAAAAAATAATTATTTTCACTGTACGAATACATTGTTGACACTCGCTTTTCAAAGAGTTCAATGTGATGATTCTACCCCTAATTGTAATACAGCTGACATAACAATAACTAACAAGTCCATCTATTGAAACAATATGACATTCTCCCACCTTGAGTTTCAAACTCAAAACAACAACAAATATTAAAGAATTTCCACAAACAATATCACTTTGACGAAGTTCAGAGTATTTGAGTCATTGTTCAATTAACACCTAGACACAACATGTAATAATTTCATTATGTTAAATATCTTGCTGGAGTATTAATCTTTCCACCCTTCCTGGTCAGTTTGTCCAAAAGAGTATATTTTGAATGTTGTTTATCTCCCACTTCTAAAGACATTTCTGTTGGTACATTCAACAAGATTGAGGGCGTACCTTTAGGCCATGAGTTTGATTCTGTTACCTCGAGATTATACAGTCGTTGAATAGGCCTAGTGACAGTGCCAGTACCCGTTCTCAGCCGAACCAGTCGATTAACTCCATCACGTCCAGCATGTAACTCTTCTACTACAGCTAAGGGCCAGTCCAGCCGTTTGTGGTTGTCACTCCCGATGAGAACCACTTCACCAACTTTTAAAGGATATTCCTTCTTGCTCTTTGAGTTTTAAGCTAGCTGACCCTGACATTCACAGTGGAACATCTTCCTCAAAATTTCACTCAGTTCTTTCAAGTGCCTCGACCGCTTCTTCAGATCAGTTGTCCCCAATTGGTCACAATCAGGCACTCCTACTTCTTTGAGGTTCTGAAGGAATAAGGCTGGTGTAAATGGAATCATGATGTCAGTATAATCTTATACATAGGTCAAAGGTCGTGAATCAATTATAGCCCCAGTCACATAGCACAGTTGTCAGTTCCTCAAAAGTCAGCCGGGCTCTTCCAAGTATTCTCAAAAGCAAGGATTCCACCATAACAATAACTGCCCCACTATGGAGAAGCAGGAGAATTGAATTTCCAAACAATTCGTTGTGCTGAGCTGAATGCATTAATTTTCTCCCAGTCCAATTGTGAAAAGGCATTAGCTATGCCTACAAAGTTAGTCTCATTATAACTGTATATAACAGACGGTCTTCCACGTCAAGCCACGAATCTCCTTAGTGCCTGTATGAAGGCATCCGGAGACAATGCTGATACTAGTTCCCGGTGGACAGCATGATACACTGCACACTAAAAAAGGCATGTCCAGTCTTTTCTTCCATCTCGTAGGTAAAGTGGACCCTTCAGATCCACTCCCATGACTTCAAACACTACGGTGTCACGCACTCTGTCTTCAGGTAATGGTGGCACAGACTGATAGAAATGTGTGCCTGCAAGTCGTTTGCACACAGTGCACTTCATGACAACAGAACGAACGATTCTCCTACCCTTTGCAATCCAGAACCTCTCTCTAAGTAAGCTCAAAAGACCCTGAACTCCCACTGGTTTGCCTTGACATGTGTCTCATGAATCAATCTGGTGACCACTGGATGATCAGAAGGCAATAAGGATGGATATCTGAAATCCGACACATCCTCCCGTTTCGATATTCATGTTTTCAGACGTAGAACATCTTTGACGTCCCCAATTAAATTCAGTGACTTGACAGGCTCATATTTCTAGTCTTGAAAGATTTATTTTAATAAATCTAATGACAAGGGATTCAACCTCATCCACTTCAATGGAACTAATATCTACCTTGACTTCGATTGCTTTCTGTAATTACAAATGAATCTGAACACCCATCCCATAAGACGGAGAATTATGTGGTACTGAGAGACGAATCGGTAATACCACTCACCATCTGTGTTCACATTGGGTAGAGGAGTAACAGCACCTTTTCTGTTTTCCTGGTAAACAACTTCTTCCTAAACAGAAACTTCCATAGGCTATTGATTTTGAGGCAGATTTAGCCATTCAGGTCCCTCCCGCCATCTCACCTGCATCAATTTCTTAGCAGAACATCCTCGACTGGTTAGATCTGCTGGGTTAAGTGGACCTGGAACGTGGCGCCAGTCTTCTTTTGCCGTCAATCATTTAATTTCTTCAGCCCTATTACGTACAAAAGTATCCCACCACTCCTCTCTTTGTATCCACGCTAAAACCGTAATTGAATCACTCCAGAAACAGAAGTGTGACGCAATAAAATCTAAATATTCCACTATGGAGAAAAACAATCTAGCCCCAATAGTAGCACCTTAGAGCTCCAGGCATGGTATAGTGGTCTTCTTGATAGGCGCTACCCTGGCCTTAGCCTGAACAAGTTTAACTTCAATGCAAAGTTCAGTCTCCGATCTCAAATACACAACATCACCAAATGCATCTTAACTGGCATCGCAGAACGTGTGAAAATTATGCTTCACGTTATTCTGGGTTATATATCTGGGAATTTCAATTTTAGTCATAAATTGAAGTCCCTTAGTCCATTTTACAAATCTCTCCTTTCTTTTGTAGGAAATTCTTCATCCCAACCAAAATTAGAGGCCCACAGCTGAATCAACAGTTTTGGGATCAATGTTACAGGAGCTGTAAAACAAATTGGGTCATATAATTTATGAGCAACAGAATTATTTTTTTCTCTTAGTCACACTCTGAAAATCAGTTTGAGGGATAACGGTTAATCGTTTTCTGGGATTACATGCTAGTCCCGAAACAGTTCTTTTCACAATCTCTCAAGGCTGAGTCTAGATGGTGTTCAATGACAGCTCTCAACAGAAAAGGACTGCGTGAAACACTGAAAACCACACCTGCATGTCTTAGGACTAAGATTTCCCCATTCGGTGTTTTCCACAAGAATCGTACTAAATCTTGATCTTGTTCATAAATTCCAATTTGCAAGAAAGCTTTCTTTATACAAGCAATGACACCAATAGCTCCCACTCTGAAGCGAAGCAGGAGAGACAGAATAAGTTCAATCAAGTTCGACCCTTCCTATAATTAATCATTTAGCGAAGGGCAGGAATTGATCTTTGCTGAGGCATCAAACACGGGATGAATCTTCGTGGTACCATGTTCCTTGATCACTGGTTGGTGGGGAGGGGGGGGGTAGATAATGTCCCTAATTTCACTTAGCATTAACCACTTCTTCGATGATTCCCTCTCTCTTCAACTCTTCAAACACTTTAGTTTAGGCTCTTTCTACTTCAAGAGATTTCAGTTTCCGGAACTTTGTTTCCATACGCTTCTGAGCTATTGTGAAGTTTGAAGGGAGAGGGGGGTGTCCATCCACCCATGGAAGTTCAACCATGTAATGACCATCCATATCCCGTTTGACAGTTTGTTTAAAATGTTCTAATATTGCTAATTATCTTTCAGTCTTTGTCCTTCGCTTCTCTGGGTCCTCGATTCCCAGAACATCAAGATACGAGAGTGTGGAAATGGACATATCTTTAGCAAACAAAGAAGTTATGGTTATGGTATGAGTAAGAGACTTCTTACATGGAGCCCTGACCAGTAGCATCCATCCTAAATAGGTGTTCACAGCTACCAAACCACATTTAAGAACGACTATTTCACCTGTGAGCATTTTTACAGCAAAATCAGACCCTATCAAAACTTCTACCAGTCTGACCTCATCATTTATTTCTATACCCAACAGTTGGAGCTCTCTCTGACACAAATATTTTCTTGCGGAAGGCACAGAAAAACGTATTTTGTCATAATCAAGAACTTCAAAGTCGCACAAATAATGGTTTTGTATGTTTACCAACTGGATTTGAAAACGACTTTGTGAAAATTCACCTGACTGGTTTTCACCAAACAAAGCATGTTGAATACGTTCTTCCCCTATTGATGTGCATCCCATTTGTCCTACCAATTCCTTCAGAATGTATGATCTCTGGGATTCCGTGTTTATCAGAGCTTGAACATTTCGATTGCCCCTTTTCCCCTTCAACCGTACAGTAAGAGTTTGAAGAAGTACTTCAGAGAAATAATTATTTGATAATGTATTCTACACAGGAAGGTAAGTCTTTCTTCAAATTGTCCTTATCCGCAGACTTAAGAACACTAGTTTATATTTTGGGACAAAGTAGAATACTGTGTGTACCATCAAAGATCAAACACTTTAGTTTACATCTCTTTGCAATGTGCCAGACAAACAAAACAACAGTGACTCTGCCCACTAACTTTAAGATTCTCATCTCTGGTAAATTTTCTGGCTTTAAAATAATCTACAAAAAAAATTTGATGCATTACAAAATATACACATTGTGTAACATTATGTTGAATAATGTTACAATAGGACCCCACCCCATAATGACGTTAGCGTATATATCGCAGTAAATCATACTACCCGCTCCAATAAATACAACTCTATTAGGATCCCTACAATGGTAATCTTCTATGTTGTAGTTCTCGTAGGTTAATAAGACATGATAAAACAATGCTGGACAATATATTTCACTACCTAATCCAATTCAATGTTAATAGTTTGTTCGTGTACTTACCAAATGAATCTGCTTACACTAGTAACCTGCAAGGCCGGCCTACACCTGGCGTCCTAATACGACGAGTGGATTAAGCGAGATACGATGTGTCAACAAGACATCCCGGCACCCCGATTCTACTTGCGGGTAATGAGCCGGGCAGCTTTGAAGACAACTAGAGGATAACTATTTACATGGACTCTGACGGTGCGAAGAGGAATCACCTTCAAAACATCGGATGATTGAAGAAATGGGCTGATATTCCGATGGAGCAGTATAAACAATGGTGTACGTGTTTGTTGGAAGACATCGTTGACGTCACCTAGCATGCGTTTTTTTATCTCCCACCTCCCCTCCTGTGCAACGATACTCCTATACAAATGGCTACGCAAGTATGCCTAATAAACTATCATATCATCTACGATCAACGACGAACCATTGTCATAGACCTGGACAATGGCAGGATAAACTTGTATATTGTATCGAAATCTTAACTATGGCGATTCGTAATATGGACTCTAATTTATTTTCAACTCTTAATTTTTTTATATAAAACTTTAATATTCTGTTTCTGAAACTAACTATCTTCTTATGATCGTTATATTTAATACAAAACTCTACATTTTGTCTGTCGCCACTTGGGCGCTAGAGTCTTTGTGTAATATTCATTCTCGTAGATATCCACTATTATGGATTGATTCAAAGTTTGTACGAGTTAAAAGTAATATGTTTGAAATTGTGGATAATTGTATTTATGTTTTATATTCATTGAGGTAACATTTCTTATTTAGTTTACATATTGAATTATCGCAAAGTAAAGTAACTACTATTATTATTTTTGTATTTATGATGACTTAAATTAACCTTTGCACATTTAAATATATTTTTCTAAGGTATGTCCTATTAAGACAATTGAAGTATTATTTATCGATATAATTATTGTTTAGGTTCCTAATTCTGAGTCGGGATCAGATAGTCCCGGGGGAGTTTGACTATAGTCTGTTAGCCAAACTATCGCGTTATGTAAACTCCGTTGTATTATATTTTCAAAGTTAAAAGTAACGTAATATATATCTTCATTCTCTGTGGATGACGAAACTTTTGTAACCGTTTCAAGGTGCCTCATTAGGCCCTTATAATGTTCTATTGTACTAAATTTCAATACGTAATGTTGTTGTGTCTCATATAGACTGAACCGTCAGAATAATGTTTGGATTTCAAGTTTCTTTCTTGTAAATATACCTGCGCAACTTTAAGTATACAAAGTTGGTGTCATTAAGTTTAATTTTCAACATAACTCATTATGATGTAATGAGACCATCTACTATTTTCTGCGCTCTTGTTTATTAATTTGAATAAACAGCTCATATTGTTGCTTTTACATATTTCTAATAATTTCCCTGTAACTTGTTCCTTAGATTCACTCTCTACCTTTTATTATATTCACGGTCGGTAATAAGAGGACTCAAAGAGGGTGCAACAATTGAAGTGTTTGAACTAGACTTATTTCTTGTATCTACTAATGCGGCTGCTGTATATACCTTTGTTTCTCCATAGCCGGGGATATTCCTCCTCTTACCTTTCACAACTTCCTCTTCACCGCTGATATTAAAACCTTTTACTGCAAGACAGATGCGCTCTTCTTGTTCGACTTCTCTCCGGAGAAAGTCCATTAGGCTCTGCATCCGCCCCTAACCTTGACCTGAAGAACCACTACGTTGTCAATCACGGAGTAAATCTTCCGTCAAACAAGATTCAAGCATCGGGTATAACATTGTCGCATACTTATCAGAGGTGACTCCCAAAGTCTCGAGTGCTCTCAGCTGAGTTTCCAAACGGTCATACATAGTCGATAACAGCATCCCATCCGGCAAACTCTGAAGAGTCTGCTTCAATAGTTCCTGCACATAAACTTCAATCAATAAATCATTGCGTCCGAAACGAGATCTCAAAATTTGTATTACTTTAGGATAATTTTCTCGAGTCTGAGGAAAACTTTCGACCACTTCTCGAGCCGTTGAACCAGTTAAAGTGGCCTGAATCAAATACTGGAGTTGGTCGGATGCATATAAATTCTCATCTTCATCAATTCTAGCAAATTGGCTCCAAACACTCAACCATTCTGTTATGTCACCACCATATTTATTAAATTCGATCTTTGAGAGTTTGCACTTACTTTTTAAACAATGTCTACCTCTATAATCGGTTTGAATACTGGCTGTGGACTCTACATCGGTGTCATGTACCACCTTAAATCTGCTGATATGAATATACATAATTGCCCAATTAGCTTTGTATTCATCCGCACTAGCTATTTCAGCACTCAATTCATCACTTTCAAGCAGGCCATTCACTACTTGCTCATCTAGGTTTGCAAGCTCAGTTGATTTTCCTTGCAACAGCTGGTGGTTTGTTTCAATTGCCACTTAGTCCTTCTCACCATCAACTGAAAACAAATCTGTTGTAGTTTTCACAATCTTCGCGAAAGAAGCTCTAATGGCGGCCCTTTTCTTCTTAAACAAGTGCAACTCTTTATCTCCACCTATACGTCCTGTCACGGTCACCACAATGTCACTTATCGTCTACCCGACGTAAATAAATTTGATGTAATATTTAAGTGAAGATAAAGCGTTGTACATAAACCTTATTTAGTGTGTCCTTTTTATCGAAGCCACAAAAATGCCGACAGTTAACAAAACAAAGAAGACAAATAACATACAATTTAAAAAATACATATATAGACAAAACATGATGATTAGGAGCATAGAGATATAACAAGCTATGTTTTGAAACAATAACTAACAAGTCGAAACAATATGACAATAATTATAGCTCTTTAACATTAGCATATGTAGCACATTTTTTAAAATTTATATCATGATACTCTTGACTTTTGTTTTTAATTAATCACTTGTCTAAGGATGGTATTACACTATCGTATTTTTCTTTGATCAAATAAATATATTACATATATTTCTTTGATCAAATATATGATGAAAGATTTAACGCCGTCTTTGATCAAAGATGTGTTATTACACTACATCACATTTCTTTCACAGTCGCTACAATATATGTTATTAAAATAATTGACTCCAATGGTTTAATTCCAAGTGCAGCGACTGTGAGTGTTATTGTGATAATATCATTGCTGCTTGGAACTAAAAGAAAACCTGTTAAATGATTGTGGATTCTACCTGGGTTGGGAGATGAAATTCAAGAGGGATTAACAGTTGCCTGTGAAAGGAACTTCAAACTGAAGATCCGGAATCTTATCAAAAATATTTACGCATGAACAGTGAAACTTTTAAATATTTGGTAGCAAAAGTCACTCCATTTAATTAAAAGAAAAAATATACACCTAAGAAATGCTATGACTGATTCGCAAATGCAGGATAATCTTTCAGGCGCCATTTTCTTTGATCAAACCTTAGAGCATGTTCTATAACGAAAATATGTGATCAAAGATTTGTAAAATATTTCTGTGATCAAAGATCTTTGAGGAGTCATCAAAGTTACATCACATTTTCTTGATCACAGATCTTTGATCAAAGAAATTTGACAGAAATGTGATAGTGTAATACCAGCCTTATGTTTGGTGGTGTAACGTGGATCAAGTAATGTTGATACTTTGTGTTATTGAGTAGATTGTTTTTAAACACAAGTTTACTGAAACGAGAGTAATATAAGAAAAAGAAAATCTCTGCTCTTTGGTGACGTCTAGTCTTACACAATATCTACCATTGATAGCCGCCAGAGCTAAAAATACTGTTTCACACATGTAGATTGCTCTCTTAAAAATACGGTCAACTAAATATGCTTTTTTGGAACTTGGATAGATCTAGTTAATAACAAGTAATTTAATGTCATAACAATTTCTTGTGCCCCCCTTTAGCAACTATCGCACTCGCCCTTGGGGATTGCACCTCACACTTTGATAACCGCTGCTTTAGACCTTGGTAAATATTTAAACCGAAGAAGACTACATGTATTTAGAAAAGATAGTATATACTATTTAACTAAATAGGACACACGCTGGCCTCTATTAACATCACAATACATCATAGCGAATGTTTACAAACAAAACTTAGACATGTAACATTTATTTAAAGTCATTTGGCCTAAAAGTAATTTGTCCTCAAAAGTCGTTTGGCCTAAAAGTCAGTTGGCCTAAAGTAATTAGGCTTAAAGTCAATTGACCTAAAGGCAGTTGGCCTAAAAGTCATTCGGCCTAAACTTTAGGCCAAATGACTTCTAGGCCAACTGATGGGTACTCACTCTATGTTGATTAATTTTGGCCAATATAATTAATGCTAAGAAAACTGTAAAATTACTAGCGCTCCCTTCGGCCGCACCTCGAGCTACTAGGCCCACTTTAACTTTTTTCTATTAATCTTATTTAAAACGTATAAAAAATTAAAATATAAATAAATTAATCTTGTTTTAATTTTTTAATTTTTTCTTTAACCATCTTATTTAAAAAAATGGTTAAATCAAAAAATCTTAGTTCTATTAACTGACATGTTCTTTTTTTACTCTATGTACGGACAAGTTCGTCCCGCAGTAAATAGAACGCAACGCGTGCCATAACTATCCGATAACAATGTGAGAATAGAGCTAAACGCATATAGACGACGTGGAATAAGAAAATACGTACTCTCTCACCTCCCAACAATTCGATAATATTATTAAATCAAATATAGAGTGTCTTGGTCATATTTGATAATATTGTAATGCTCTGTATTACCAAAGCTAAAGACAAGAAGACCACTGAATTATACTGGCTGATGTCACCGTGGTAAAGTTGCTCTAACCCCATATTAAGAATCTCCATTCTTAGAGCGGCTGGACATGAGAGGGGAGGTACGGGAGTAGATTGTATTCTCCCCCCAAAAATAATATACTAAAACTTGTAGATAATTTAAAGAACTTGTTGAGGCGAGATACAAAGTTAACACTAAGGTAACATAGTAAAAATAAAATGTGCTTGGAGAACGCACTGTTAGAAAACTCTGATAGTGATAACAGCTACTGCAGAAAGATGTTTTCCAATGCTTATAGGAAAAAAAAACTATCTCCGCTCCACGATTAGGCAAAACTGACTAAATCACCTGTGTCTGCTGAATGCATACCCTGAGAGCTCAATAAACTTGACAATTGCAAAACTAGTAAGTGGTTTTATATCTAGTAGCGAATATAAGGCAAAGGTCTATAGAAACCTGCTTTAATTTTTAGCTAAGCCAAATCAGATATAATTTTTCTTAATTTGTTTTGTGTGTATTAATTCTAATGTTTGGCATGACTAAAATAAATGAGAAAAATGCACAATGGGGCCATTAAATACAGGTCTCCATCGTCATAAGCGATATCACTTTACGGGTTTTCGCCATAGCATGATTAAGAAATAATAAAAATAATGCAAGGTCAGCTGTAATTCCGTAGTCATCCTGTGCGGCGGTGACGTGGCCTTTTGCACGCACATTCTAATGAGGACAAAGGTCTTTACTGTACAGTTTGTTGTTAAGGGGGGGACGGGGTATTTACAACATTAGAGATGCAGGGGCAGAAGTTAAACAGTCATGTATGAGGGGAGTTTGGAAAAATATTTGACCTGAAGTTTTTGATTCTCATGATTTTGATCCTGAGCACGAACTTTCCAATTCAAGACATGACATAGTTGACATAGCAAGATGTTGGATTTGGAGACGTAGACCAGGCAAATGTGGATGAATTTCTCCACTCCCACTCAATAGAACTCACCATTGAAGATCTTATAGAAATTGAGAAAGGCATAAAGAATGACGAGGAAGAGCCCTATGTTGTTGAGCTTATCAAACATCTTCAACAAAACAAATTGCTGAATTCTATAATCACATTGACAGTGCAATTAGAATCATTGAAGAGAATTCTCATAACATGGATAGAAGCACCAAAGTTGCCCGAGAGATTGAGTTATTTGGCTTGTTACAAAACACTCTATAGAGAGGGGAAGAACGCTGCCCATCAGCTGAGTCTTAACGATTTCATCGAAAATGTTGAAAATCATCAGTCTAATGGCCAAGGACATTCACGACAGCGAAAGCTGTCAGGCAAGAGTCTTCAATAGAACAGGAACTTACCATCCCAGGGCCTTCCAGAGAGCAAGAGCTTACAGTCCCAGGGCCATCAAGAGAGCAAGAGCTTACTAGTCCCAGGGCCATCAAGAGAGTAAGAGCTTACAGTCCCAGGGCCATCAAGAGAGCAAGAGCTTACAGTCCCAGGGCCATCAAGAGTAAGAGAGTTATAATCCAGATTTGCCAAATTCAGTTACTTTATTATGCGATGAAGATTAACGGTAAACATACCTGTAGCATTGTAGGTCTATTAATTAGAGAAATTTATTAAAAATTACATTTGTTTACAAATTTCAGGGGATTGAAGATTGACAAAAGGTGTAGGCTATCTATAGTATTGTACTAGTAAGATAAATTAATAAAAATTGCATTAATTTACAAGTTTTAGGTTATTATTTACTTTCCCCCTTTGGAGTAATCTCTATCTCACCCATGTTAAAATCAATTCCCTTTACACGTTTTCATGTTATGCGATTATTTATCAGAACCAATCACTCGCGTAGTGCGAGGGGCTGGTATTGGAACCCTTCACGTGACTGACTGCCTCTGGGGTGCCAACACACGCTCAAGTAGAAGACAAGACGAGACCACATCATTCGATGTCGCCACTATATTCAGTGCTGATGAAGGCGCACTGTCGGGAGAGTGAGTTATAATGATTTCTCCACGCAGTAAAGATATTCGTCCTATTTGTACTTTATTCAAGCCTTTAACTGTTGACGTATCCTCTACTATTTTCAAGAGCAGACGACCTTACATCCTAGAGTGAAATTATCTCCTGCATAAAACGTTTTCCCATTCAATTTAAAAATGCAATTTCCGTTGACAGTTGTTTTTACCATGACCATTGTAGCATGTCAATAAGTTAGATTAGACATCTACAATTAAATGGATTCTATAATTCATTAATTATGCAAGAAATAAACTATATTCGCGTATTTAATTGAGTCTACTCCGAAGATACGGTCTAATAAATCTACGTTTCTCCCTACCTTCAAGCATTCAAGCACGTGGTTGGTAAAAAATACTGACTTTGGTTAAATACGGGAGTAGATATCAAATAAGAGAATTAATATTGACATAGTTATGAATAACATTACTTTAACGCATTGATTCTATCATTGGATAAAGCCCAAAAAAAGATTTACCTACGCCGACCATGTGGTCAACATGAAAAAGATAATAAACTACATCTATATCACCAAATATTATTAAAATAATAATGGATCCTGAATAACATAATTTAAACAAATATATTTCTAAATAATATGCCTTGCTGAGTACTCACATCCGTTGGATGTCTGCTGATTCTTTTCTCCCACATATGAAGTTCAATAAAGCTATTTCCATAATGGCCGATCCACGTGTTCTCGTGTCTAGTTCTCTTGGAAGAAAAGAAGCTCTCAGGCTTCGACGCAAAGACCCGCGACACGCCAACGAACCTGGTGGTAAACCAGGGAAGCTTTCCCGCGTATGGATTTTTCTAGTTGTTTCTCTCTTTATTCCTGCCTTCCTCCGTAGTTCTCCTTTTCTATGTTCTCATGTTCATCATCCTTTCTACTTTCTTCCTTTCGTATCAGGTTGAGGACTATATAAGGGGTCGCGTTCCAGCACACAATGTAGCCATTTACTGTATCTCCGCATTGAAGGAAGGACTCCACGTTAGTTACTACAACGATGAAGATCAAGGCGTTGGATACACCACCACCACCTTAGACGGGATCACCGTTGTTCAGTAACCGCCTACGAAGTCAAGGCCGTGGGACTCATCGCAGTAAAGAATGGAACCACAGACTTCGAGGTTTTATTAAGTATTTTACCGTAATCCACGAGTCCTTATAGCTTAGACAATTTTTGTTTTGCACCCCTTTAGTTTTTTTATACTGTCGGAGACGAATTTCCTTTGGATAGTAGCTCTAGCTGACCTTTGTTTATGTTCAAATCTTATTGACGTGTTAACTCAAGTTTCTGTTGATTTGTGTTTTAAAAAATTGTGTCCTTTAGAATGCCGGACGCGTCCTATAGTTCATTTTGGTTTTCAAATATGGTAATTACGGACAGAAATCTCTGTCGAGATTAGTTTATGCCTCCGACGCAGATAGCGTAGATAAGTTATTATGTCGTAATAACTAACTTGTAATATTCCACTAGTTCCTTTAATAGTTTGTTAAAACATTTGTCATGACGCCTTGTACGGCGTGAGCATCAGCTCAAGAAAAGATGGCTAGTCCCAGGTTGTCTGTTTTGTTTACCTTATTACTATTCAGTTGACATATACCAGTGTTGTAAGTTGGTCTAAGTACCTCTTCGTTTGCAGTATTAGCTTCGGTGCGCAACTTAGGGAACTGCACTAGAGTCATAGTGGGGTCCGCGCAAATAATACACGTCAACTTATACCTTTCAAATATTTCTATTTTTTATGTAGCTCTTAAATCTCATGCCTCTATAGTATTATGTACTATTGAATGCCCTGGCAGTACCAAAGGGGAATGTGACGAGCCATAGTACCTTTTAATGACACCTGTTTTCTTAGCCATCAACTGCTGTTATTAACAGTGTGTACTGAGTAATATTTAGAAGGCCCCATCAAGCACAGCCTGATTCTAAGTTACATGTATTCCTTGTCATAAATTATTCTGTTGGTAATAATTGAATTATTCTACTTTATAGAATTTACTTCTACCTGTGGCCTGCCGACTGCGCAGCCCTGTTAGACCCTGTCGCCTTTCTCATGGCTATCTAATTGGATCAAAATCCTATCTTAAATTCGACTATATTATTGTAAACCATTGGTATTTAATTGTTGTTTTTTCTATCAATAAAACTTTTTGTTGTTCAATCTTTGTTCTTTCAATTATATCATGTATGTAAATGTAATACCTTACAAACTGCGCCAATTCTATCAGTGGCCAGTCAAAAAGTGTTACACCATTAATTAGAGTAAAGGTTGGTTTATTTTTATTGCCTGAGCCTGTCTTTGCGCATGTGCAATATGTTGCACTCAAACAAGCCCGCTCATTCAATGGCGTAAAAATGTTTCTAACTGAAGGAAAAACAGTTGATGTAGAAAGCAATGTGTTGTACACAAACAACATTGCTTGTAAAGAGGTTCTATAATTCATTTATCTGAAGAATCAACTAATTAAAACACAGCCTATATAGACTATTAATTAAATTTCTTCGTTAAAGTACATAATTTGCCATATAAAATGTAAAAATACATTTTTTAAATAAATAAATTTAATTTCAATTTAAAAATTCATTTCATGTTCATGTTATTCATATTTACATAACATTTTTTGAAATGATGTGGTGTTTAATCAATGAATTTACGACCGGTTTCAAAGATTTATGCTTACAACGAAGGCGAGTTTCTCGGCTAAGATAACTATTATACATAATATATTAAAACAGGAGTAATTTATTATTTAATATTATATTATCATATTATTAGAGAAAGCATTTTATCATCGCATTCCCGATCTCGATAATATGATGAATCTTGAGGTTTTATATGCCCTTGAATTAAAAATAAATGGTAATCTGCATCTTACAGAATTTCTCTCTAATGTACTTTAACATTGATAGATTTACTTGGGATTCAAAGATACGTGAGACAAAATAATAGATATAGGTGCATAAACATATTGTAAAAACATTTATTATATTCCAACAAATAATATAAATAAAATAATATACATTGTTATAGAAACATTTTAGGAAATAAACCATACGATAAATTCGTAAACACTTAATCACATAGCTAGTTATGGTTGGAATTTTTTTTTACAAAAACAGTTTTTTTTTTAAACTAACTTTAAGATTCTTATTTATCATGAAAACTATATTTTATGTAACAGTTTTGAACTGAATACTACACGATATTTTTCAAAAATTTCAAAATATTTTAAAATCTGTCGTAAGTCTACTACTACATTTGAATTGTTTATTTAATAAAATATGCCTTTAATTTCTTAGACAATAGTTACTGGAGAATGTCAAAGCCTAAAATATAGTCAACCTGCATCATAGTAGTGACCGGAGATTGTAAATGTTTGAAAGTTAGTCAACCTGCATCACACTAGTGACCGGAGATTGTCAATGTTTGAAAGTTAGTAAACCTATATCACACTAGTGACCGGAGATTGTCAATGTTTGAAAGTTAGTCAACCTGCATCACACTAGTGACAGGAGATTGTCAATGTTTGAAAGTTATTAAACCTGCATCACACTAGTGACCGGAGATTGTCAATGTTTGAAAGTTAGTAAACCTATATCACACTAGTGACCGGAGATTGTCAATGTTTGAAATGGAGCTAACCAGCATCACATTAGAGATTGTTAATGTCAATTTTTTATTTACCAAGTCCTTTTCTCTTGTCTAAGAATCGTATTGAGTGCAGTTTAAAGTATTACGCCAGTTCTGTTTGTTTGTCTTATTAATTTGTAGCTAATTTTTCTCTAAGTGTTCTTTAATTTACAATTACCCTCAATACTAGTTTTCCCCGTGTTATTCCATGTAGTCTGAGTCTACGCCAATCCACGTTAGTACTGCCCCAGCCATCCATAATTATCGAGATTATACTGTAAATACAGAAACACCTCCACCAACGTCTAGGGCAGTACCATAGGATAATATTTTTATTTATTATCATTTAGCACCACGTGCTACTATCCGTTCGGGTTATACGCTTTAAGTACTAATTACTCTAATGGATTAGGAATTGGGAAGGTTGAATTAGAGGAAGTGAACCCGCATTTGCGTGGAGGGAGAGTGGAAAACCATTTCGGAAAAATCCCCCCCAGTTCACCCAACCGAGATTCGAACCTCTATCTCCCCGTCCTCAGCAGTCAAGCTCAACACGAATAGCGCGTTAGCCAACTACACCACCGAGGACAATAAATGGTATGACATAATCGTGTTTGCATTCTCAAATAGTATATAAGAATTTGAGAATAAGTTTTAAAAAATAAGTAATGAGTAATGTAACCTTAAAATTATATTTACTACACTTGCCTGAATATACTTCCCATATATAATTTTTAAACAAATTTGTCCTGGGGTCATCATTTCTTACAGCTAGTATGATTTTTCTCTTTAATAGAAAGTAAAAGGGCATACAAATCAAAAGAGTACGACATTGACCGGCTAGATCCACTATGTCAACTCTACTTTGTTACACAAGTACAGGAAGTACTACGTCATTAGTTTTGTTTTGTCAGTAATATTCAACCTCGGTGGTCTTGGGGTAAAATGCTCGCCTCAGAATCCGATGTTCTTGGGTTCAAACCCAGTCGGAATCAATGGATTTCTATTTACCAATCAGCATACGTATCACAACTTCCTTCATAGGTTAAGTAATGCCGTCGGTCACGTGTTGATTGTGACACGTTAAATACCTTACTCATTAAAATAGGTGGGCACTTTCGTTCTCGCTCATGGAAGTCCTCGTGTGCTGGTATAATCTGTCGGTTCAGAAAGTTCACGTTAAATACCCAAATAAATACCATATTATTAATATCAAAAGTAACAAAAAGTTCTTGATTTACTATTGATTATAGATGTGTTAAAGGCTCTTCTGATGTAAATTCAACTCTAGAATGTGTTTTTGAAACAAGCTGTCTTTCCTGCTTGATAAACACTTTAATTAGAAAATGTCCTGCTTTGACAAGATACAGGCAGGCTGTGAATTCAGGTGCTCAACGAATGCTTATCAAGCGGTCCGCTGTTGGGAAATATTTGAGAAACACTGATCTAGGGCTATCGAAGGGATTTAAGTTGAATAACATAAGTTTCTAAATTTTTTCTATACATTTAAATACATATTTTACAATTTATTTATTACAATTCAGCAAACCTTATATGACAATGAAAGTTTTTTTTTTCTGATATAATAAATATTGAAAATATATTAGTAGATCGCATCTTGCTAGCTATCCGGACTGTTTGAATAGCTACAATATTGGTATAGGCATCAGTTTGGTATAATTTATAGGAGATATACCCAAAAATGAGTAGTGAGATATTGGGGAGTAACCATTCGATATTTAAACCCAGAACTCCATAGGTCGGTCGAACCAGGCAAGATGAGATTGACGCCTTTGATCAAGTCGACACCTGTGTGAACCTATCATAAAATGTAAATATTAAAGCAACAACATATCTTCATTCATGTGGAGGGAGAGTGAAACACCATTTTGGAAAAACCACCCTCACTTCCCCCAACTAAAATGCTAACCTCAATCTCCCCGTCATCGGCAGTCTAGTATATTGCGATAATAGCGCCTTAGACCATGCGGCCACCAAAACGGGTTGAAATGTGTTGCAATCAACCCTTTGGTCTTTTTTTATTTTCATTCATTAGAGGTATTTTAAGTGCAATTGCCGAACCGACTGATTATATCTACACACGATAATTTCTATGAGCGAGAGCGAAAGGGCCTAGCAATTTTCCGAGGAAAGGTATTTTCACACACCCTATAGGGATCTTCTACATGCCACAATTGACATGGGACCGACGACTTTACTTCCCCTCTGAAGGAAGTTGTGTTACTGATTGTTACCACCCAAGAAAAATCGGCCGACCCCACCAGGGTTTGAAGTCATGAACATCGGGTCCTGAGGTGAAATCTTTACCCCAAGACAGCCAAGGTCAACCACCCTTTGTGAAGACACTGAGCCGGTTGCATTAATAATAATAATAATAATAATTATTATTATTATTATTAATGCAACCGGCGGACGGACTGAGTTAATAATAATAATAATTATTATTATTATTATTATTATTATTATTATTATTATTATTATTATTATAGTTGCTAGTATTTTCTTTTTTCTCCGGCCTTACAGCGTGCTTGGGTTACAAGCGGACCCAAATTAATTACAACATAATACATGAATAGAGTTTAATTTTAGAGCGTACATAGTTTTAGATATTAAAACACTCTTACTGACGAGCTATATTATTTTTTATAATGTTAAGTACTTTATTGTATGGATATTTATCCATATAATATAAATAAAGTTACTTCAAGCTGGCCCAAGAAAACGTTCGGAAAAAATGTTTGTTTTAAAATAATTTAGTCATACATTAATGATTTTATATGTAGGCCTATATATTGCAACAAATATGTGTGAAAGGCTAGTCTTGTCTGGTTGGTTTCTGAGGGGGAGCTTGGAGTTCAAATACCGAATAGATGTAATGAGGGTAATTTTTCCTCCCTCCTTCCCTTCACAAAAAGTGGTTAAACTTTATCTAAATTCTACCTTACTCATCCCTTACATACCAACAAGATTATAAAAAAATTATAATCAGGACGTCGTAGAAAAAAATAAGAGTATACATTAAATTGAATAAAACGTGTTTGTATATAGTGTGGCCCGCAACACGGGCCGAGTGTGTGAATCTGGCCTTGGTTCTAACTTGAGTTTGAGACAATTGGTCTAAGGACTCACTCACGCAATAAACTAGATTTGCGATGAAGGGTAGAGAGGGATTTATATCCAGGTTCGGTGTACTCAGGGTGTCTTGCCTTGCACACA
>CABFVX010005167.1:0-22276 GCA_902151425.1 Timema shepardi | reverse complement strand
CACACACACACACACACACACACACACACACACACACACACACACACACACACACACCTCTTTTTGACGCTAACAATAAAAATATATATGAAGGTTTGTACGTTTCACACCCTCTTTCCTCACAACTACAGTATTTAAAAATAACAATTTAATAGAGAGTGAACACTTCATTAAATAGTTGCTAAACAGGAGTTTCTTCAATTAAACACCGGACACAATTATTATAAATCATTATTTTGACCGGGTCTAAGACAGCAAACTACACACTCTATATCAAACTATGTAATATCACCACGCATATCTCTTACTCATAAGTACACTATTATTCCTATTGCGGAACTCTTGCAGTAAGTGACCACGTGACTGTTACAAGCGTGGGGCTATCTACATTTCACAATAAGTCTATTATTTTGGTGTAGTACAAATGCACGAGCATATAGAGTGCTTGTAACAGTTTAAATATCCCCAAACTAACAGATATGAATTCCGTAATTTTCTAAATTAGGGGTTGTTAAACAACCGAAGAGTTAAGTGCCTTACGTGCTATGGTAATGTTAATGTTGGAATTTTGCAACGAGGTTAAGTGAAGCGGCACGTGGATAGTTCTGGCTAAGGATCACATATAAATACAAGCACACCATAGCTCAGTCTTTAGTTGGGACATCAGAATATTTCTTAAGGACGACTACAGACCCAATAAGAAATGGTAAGTGTGTATATTTATCTCTCAAAAGTATTGTTCAAACATATATGTGATGCTAATTTTGATAGATTTGTAAAATTACACCTGAACTCTGGAATTGATCCCAGGATCTTTTGACTTGGCCCATGAGTGTATTAAGTATCTTCGCGATAGCGTAAAGTGGGATGGTTGGCGACGCGAGAAAGGCCCAGTGTTTTTCGCAGTTTTAATGCAAAACTTTTTTTTACTAAAATAAATAAAATATTGCTCCAGTACAAACATAGAGTTTAATTTCCTTCACATGTTCATATCAACAGTTCCTGAATATTTGTTATGAGCATTGCGGCATTAGATAATAAACTTTTTAAATGAAGATAAAAGTTGTCATTAAATTCCAGGACACCCTCGACAGATATTCAAAAACTTTTGAGGTGAACATGTGAAGAAAATTAAATTATCTGTTTTTCTGGAACAACATTTGATTTATTTTGGCCAAACATTTTTTTTGTCATAAAAACTGCAAAACCACTGGCTTTTTCTCGCGTCTCCTAACATCCCACCTTAACCAATAAGGTTGTTCATAAAATAAGCGTTTTTGACTTTGAGCCGTAGTTGCTTTATGAGTGTACCTAATTTTGGACTATATCACAGGATAATTATACCTTAATTTGGATAATATCGAACAATAAGTATATCTGATTCCAACCCATATCATATGATAAAGATGCTTGACTTTTATCTGTATTTAAACGGTGCGTGTACCTTATTTCAACCCGTATAAAATAGTATCTGACCCATGTTAAAATTTAAGTATACCTGATTACAACCTGTATAAAAAGAGGTATATCTGATTTTGAGCTGTATCAAAAAATAAGTGTACCTGATTCTGACCCATATCAAAATTAATTATAGGCTACATATTATTTTTAGCCGTATAAAAAAAACCAATACATCTGATGATGACCCTTATTAAAAAATGTGCCACCCTATACGGATATTAGTCACACTATAAATACGCTATAGTTTCTAATATTCTACCTAAACGGGGCCGGCAGGTAGTCGGATAGTCGAAATGTCGGATAGTACAGAAACAAAGGGATGGAGGGGACGGAAGACGAACAAACCAAAATTAATTAAAATTAAAAAGAAGTTCTGGCTAGGTATTATATAAGGTGTATTAGTGCTGGTGTAAATGGTGTTAATAAAGCAATTAATTACAAAACTATTATTTCATTCATCTCTTACGAACCATCAAACCTGACTTGGACTTTGCTCACTGCCATCCCTTCACTGGATACATTTTTTTATTAAAGTAGATTTTCCCGGAAAATTAGTGACACATCATTTAAAAGTGTTTTCCCCAAAAGAGACATAAATATTATACCACGATTAAAAACGCAAAATAAGTAATTTTATGTAATATCTTAGAAAAATGTTTAATTCAGTAAAATGTGTAAAAAGGATGTTAAAGGAAAAAGGAAAATACAGTCCCAAACAAACTTATTCGCTGAAATTTCTAACTGGAAGGATTAAAAATATGTATTTACATAAACATCCTGTCTCTAGACTTATAACCATGCGAACTTTTATCACAATCGGTGCAGAGCAGCGACTTGGGCGTCACTGTGCTACAGACAGACAGATAGACAGATAGACAACATTTCATTTTATATATTAGTAGAATATAAGAAAAAAACGCCCGAGCTTCACATCCTCTAGTTTTACTAAATAATTATACAAACTTTAAGCTTCCCATAGTTCTTAGTTTGGCATCTTTCCACGCCACCAATACACCAGGCTCACAATAAGTGTATTAGGAAGAACTCAGGTTCCCTGGAGAACGTTGGTTAGTGCCAAGTCTCCACTTTCTATGTTTGTTTCTTTTGCCACCCGAATATGTAGTCACAATTTCTAATGTGTTAAACTTACAATATATCTAAATAAATATCGCAGTGCACCGCACAGAATTTCTCCCACTTTAATATTAAAAATAGACACTTACTAAAAACTCCTAAGATTTGCGAAATCAAATAGGTTTATAAATTGTTGTAGAAACACTACACCAAAGATGATAAATGAAATAATATACACGCTCACCTAATTACTCCATGGCACTAGGAACTAGGAACACTGTTACAGAAAATGTGAGAAAATAGAAACATCTTTGTCCACCAAAGAGCATAAGAAACAAATTAATTTTCAAAGGCTAGAATTAAAAAGCTTATATATTTTTGCTTATCTCTCAGAAATTACTGGTTGCATAAAAATAAATTTTGAATAAAAGATATTTATCTTTAATAGTACTACAACTATATGTTATTTTGTATCTTAAATAGTTACGGAGAAATGATCAAAACTGGAGAATTTCCCTATGTAAATTACCCTCAAAATCATTTTTATAAGAAAATGAGGATTTCCATCTTGTTTATAATGAGATAGTAAACGTATATACAATTTAATGAGTATCCTTAAAGATTATTTTGAGAGAATCAACTCTCTCTCTCTCTCTTTTCCCTTCAGTAAGCTACCTTTAAATTTAGGGTTAGATATATAATTCCAAAAATACTTGGGTGTGGCTTTTGAAAACACCAGATACCAAATTTTAGCCAGATTGGTAAAATCATTTCGGCTCTAGCCCGAGGTACAAACAGACGGAATTGTGAAAACTACCTTTTTGGTTTCAGGGGGTCATGAAATGTCAACATTTATAAAAGTATCGAGTTAGATCTTGTTGAAGTTCACAATACTTTCTCTCCGTGGTGTCAAGAGAAAGTAATAGTCTAAGTTACACGCCTAAAGACTTCCCTAACTACTTGATTAAAGTTTAAAATGTCTTGGTTAATTGAGTATGAAGATACACACCTCACGCGATATTAGGCTCAACATATTTGAATTTTAGAACTAGGCCCGAGGTACACACATTGGACATGAAAAGTTCCACCATCCTATTCTTATTGGGCTTGGAACTATACATTAGAGGTCATGGTGTTTAAGCCGTCTACATCTCAATATACAGTGAGCTCCGCTTATAGTGAACCATTTTGAACACATATCTTTAGCTAAATATGTCCGAAGTTCATTAAAACCAAAATGTGTTCACTTTACCTCAAGTGAAAGGGACTAAAGGCAAACAAAACAACCACACAAAAAATTAAATTAAATTGAATTTCTTAAAGGATATCTAAATTATCTGCTATGTGCTGTATCTTGCTGTTTACCGTTTTGAATAAAATTCACTTTGTATCCTTATCAAGAGTCCCCTCCCCTTATTTTACATACTCTATTTCACATTGTACATACATTCAATAAACCTTACAACGATCCTGAACTTCTCCAACATCTCTTTCAATGTCGGGACACTCACTATCTTGAATCTCGTGTTGGTAATCTTCAATCTCTTTTAGTATAGCGGGACCATCTTTCACAGCCTCACTATCTTGAATCTCGTGTTGGTAATCTTCAATCTCTTTTAGTATAACGGGACCATCTTTCACAGCCTCACTATCTGGAATCTCGTGTTGGTAATCTTCAATCTCTTTTAGTATAGCGGGACCATCTTTCCCAGCCTCACTATCTGGAATCTCGTGTTGGTAGTCTTCAATCTCTTTTAGTATAGCGGGACCATCTTTCACAGCCTCACTATCTGGAATCTGGTGTTAGTTATCTTCAATCTCTTTTAGTAAAGTGGGACCATCTTTCACAGCCTCACTATCTGGAATCTCGTGTTAGTTATCTTCAATCTCTTTTAGTATAGCGGGACCATATTTCACAGCCTAACTATCTGGAATCTGGTGTTAGCTATCTTCAATCTCTTTTAGTATAGCGGGACCATCTTTCACAGCCTCGCTATCTGGAATCTCGTGTTAGTTATCTTCAATCTCTTTTAGTATAGTGGGACCATCTTTCACAGCCTCACTATCTGGAATCTCGTGTTAGTTATCTTCAATCCCTTTTAGTATAGCGGGACGATCTTTCACAGCCTCACTATCTGGAATCTGGTGTTAGTTATCTTCAATCTCTTTTAGTATAGCGGGGCCATCTTTCACAGCCTCACTATCTGGAATCTCGTGTTAGTTATCTTAAATATCTTTTATTATAGCGGGACCATCTTTCACAGCCTCACTATCTGGAATCTGGTGTTAGTTATCTTCAATCTCTTTTAGTATAGCGGGACGATCTTTCACAGCCTCACTATCTGGAATCTCGTGTTAGTTATCTTCAATTCCTTTTAGTATAGCGGGACCATATTTCACAGCCTCACTATCTGGAATCTCGTGTAAGCTATCTTCAATCTCTTTTAGTATAGCGGGACCATCTTTCACAGCCTCACTATCTGGAATCTCGTGTTAGTTATCTTCAATCTCTTTTAGTAAAGTGCGACCATCTTTCACAGCCTCACTATCTGGAATCTCGTTGTTAGTTATCTTCAATCTCTTTTAGTATAGTGGGACCATCTTTCACAGCCTCACTATCTGGAATCTCGTGTTAGTTATCTTCAATCTCTTTTAGTATAGCGGGACGATCTTTCACAGCCTCACTATCTGGAATCTCGTGTTAGTTATCTTAAATCTCTTTTAGTATAGCGGGACCATCTTTCACAGCCTCACTATCTGGAATCTCGTGTTAGTTATCTTCAATCTCTTTTAGTATAGCGGGACCATCTTTCACAGCCTCACTATCTGGAATCTCGTGTTAGTTATCTTCAATCCCTTTTAGTATAGCGGGACCATCTTTCACAGCCTCGCTATCTGGAATCTCGTGTTAGTTATCTTCAATCTCTTTTAGTATAGCGGGACCATCTTTCACAGCCTCGCTATTCTGGAATCTCGTGTTAGTTATCTTCAATCTCTTTTAGTATAGTGGGACCATCTTTCACAGCCTCACTATCTGGAATCTCGTGTTAGCTATCTTCAATCTCTTTTAGTTTAGTGGGACCATCTTTCACAGCCTCACTATCTGGAATCTCGTGTTAGCTATCTTCAATCTCTTTTAGACCAGTGGGACCATCTTTCACAGCCTCAACGATAGCTTCATGAAGAAGGAGGTTTACTCGTTTCAGTGACCCAAGGCAGGTATTCTCAAAGTGGGGTCCATGAGGTTTGCGTAGGGGGTCTTTGACATATTTTTTTACTTTCTTGTGACTTTATAAGTAGAGAGAGAATTGTGATCGTAAAAAAAATCGAACTCAAAATTTTGATGAATTTAGTATACGAAAAAGGGTTTTTTGAATTTCCGTCTGTCTGTACCACGGAGTAGAGCCTAAACTATTTTACCGATCGGGCTAAAACTGTGTATCTATGTTTTTCATAGGGTTTCTCCGAGGAATTTTTGAAATTGGATATCTAACCATAAAATTAAGCGTAGTTTCCTTAAGGGCGAAAAGAGAAAAAAATAATTTTATCAAAATCGGCTATAAGGATTTTGATTAAATTTCATTGATGAGCTTTAATCAATATTACAAACATAATAGATACTCTCAATTATTTGTAAAAATAACTTTAAGAGTTCCGGTCTGATGCGTAAATTCTAAATTTGCATCATATCTGCGTTGCTATTTAAGATAAGAAATTACTTATCTTTTAAAATATGTAGGTCTATTCATAGTAAAAATATTTTATTTGAAATATATTTTTATAAGACTAATAGTTTTCAAGCTATACATTTAAATTGTAACTTTTCGAAAACTAAAAGTAAAGTATTGCAACATTAAAAGAATTCGAATCAAAGATGTTGACGTTTCATGACCCCCAAACCATAAAAAGTGGATTTTGCAATGCCATCTGTCTGTGTGTCTGTCCATTCCTAAAATTAAGAATAGTTTACTAAAGGGAGAAAAGAGAAAATAATCGATTTTCTCATAATTGGCTTTGAGGATTTTGAATAAAATTCGTATCTAGGCGTTGATTAAAATTTTAAACGAATGGCTATTTTCATTTTCCCGTGAAAATGACTTTAAGGGTACTTTACAAAAGTGGAAATTTCCATATCTCTGCAACTATTTGGGATACTAAATAACTTATCATTGCACAATTGTAATACTATTGAAAATAAAAACACTATTATTTGAAATATATATTATAAAACCAATAATTTCTGAGTTATTGACCAATATATTAATACAATTTTGTGAACTTTAGTTGTACATATAGTATTAAGTTTTAACGAATAATTCATTAATGCCATAGATTAATTAATTATAAGTAAGCCTCTCAAAAAGATTATGTTCTTTTTCCTTTAACCTCTTAGGGGAAATGTTTAGCAATATTTTATTTAGTCAATATTTACATCTTATTTGGTCAAAATTTATAAATGAGGAGTTTAATAGCAATGCGATGACCTGGAGATGTGCAAACCCTAATAAATTTTCAAATTTTTTAAACGGAGGTAGACATTTTAATACGAAGTGTTGTCCCTTGTGGATCCAATGTTGATTTTTTTTATTGGTCCAAATATACTAATGAGGACTTTAATTCTTTAAAAATAAAATTATAAAATTTAAAACCGGGAGTCAAGAAATGCTTTACGTAAGTCTAGTGCAATTTGTGCTCGAGTTTGATAGTGTATATTATATTGTTTCAAATATATTACGAGTTTTGAGTAACTATCTCCATTTTTAAACAATGGAGTGAGAACGTCCGTGCAGAATCACATAACTTTTTTTTTAGAGCTTATAAAATTGTACATAAAAGTTTATATCGCTGGTGTATACTAAAAACACTGTTTAGAAAATTATAACCTGATACCTTAGCTCAGTTGGTAGTAGTGTGTCTAACTTTTGTATTCAAGGGATTGAGGTTCAACTCTCACAGAAAAATGTATCATTGATGAAATTAGAGTTTTCATTATTGCAGTTATGAATTAACAGCTGAGGGTAGGGCTGAAAGATACGTCTGTTCTAAATATAAGTTAATTCATAAGTCATGTGCTGATATAGTCGATAGGCATAAAAAGTGCACGTCAAATAATACAAATATTTTGTTTAAACTCTTACTTGATCGCTCTTAACGGTGCCTCTCTGTTCTTCCTCAAGCTCTTCTCAGCCTGTCTCTTTCTACTCGCAGGATTGTCTACTGTTGATCTCAACCTTTCTGCTTATAGGATTGTCTACAGTTGACCTCAACCTTTCTGCTTACAGGATTGTCTAATGTGATTTCAACCTTTCTGCTTACAGGATTGTCTACAGTTGACTTCAACCTTTCTGCTTATAGGATTGTCTATAGTTGATCTCAACCTTTCTGCTCGCAGGGTTGTCTACAGTTGACCTCAACCTTTCTGCTTACAGGATTGTCTATAGTTTGATTTCAACCTTTCTGCTTACAGGATTGTCTACAGTTGACTTCAACCTTTCTGCTTACAGGATTGTCTATAGTTGATTTCAACCTTTCTGCTTACAGGATTGTCTATAGTTGATCTCAACCTTTCTGCTCGCATGGTTGTCTAATGTGATTTCAACCTTTCTGCTCACAGGACTGTCTACTGTTAATCTCAACCTTTTTGCTCGCAGGACTTTCTACTGTTGATCTCGACCCTTCTGATCGCTACTGGGGGCTTGATGGCTGCCCCTCTACCAAATTCAATGATTGACGATATGTTGACCAAAGTGGCTCAGGCGGTGCCAATCGCAGGCAAGCTGTTCATGCCGACTAAAGATAGTTGCTCTGAAGGGTTTATTGCCTCAATTCAAGAAATGATTGCCAGCATACCTGGACTCGGCGTGCTTTTGCAGGAAATTCCGTATTTTGGCAAGATGCTCATGGGCAATGGTAGTACAGCAGGTATTCCTGGTGCCAGCACTTTGCTCGGCATTGTGCCACCAGCCAAGGAAATGATCAAAAATATACCACTACTCTCGAATTTTTTGTTCGGCACCAAGAGTGGTTGCTCACCGTCAAACATGAAGGCTTCACCGCCAAACATGAAGGCTTAAAATGAAAACCACATGCCCATGAACTAAACACAGTCGTATCAATCATAAATGTCCAAGTAGTTTGACCGCTGAATGAATTTGATCAATAATACTTTAGCAAATAGACCAAAGTATCTACGGTTAGTTTACATTTAAAAATTAGTTCCATATTTCACAGTTGAAAAATAATTGATGTGTAACTGGACGGAGGAGAAGGTGGAGTAGGGAGGGGGGTTAAAATATAATATATTCATTCAAGGTTGAAAGGAGAGTAAGAGTAAAATAAAGGAATAATATTAATGACCACGAGAGATACGTCTAATAAGTTTGGAAAACACTGTTGATCATGATGGTGATATGTTAGTTGTTGATTAAAACGATTAGCTCTATTCACTGGGCTGGAGACTTCTTGGTATATTTTATACATTCTTCGATTTCACTAAATGGAACAGGATTAAAAAAAACAGATTCACGCTTGTATTATGGAATTTAAGTTTGCACCATGTTAATCAAGATGACGATGTCAATCCAGAACTAGAGTTTGTTACAGAAAAAAAAAAATATATATATATAAAGAAACATTGTTAAATTCTTATTAAATTATTAAAATAAATATTACTATGGATTAAATCAAAGTTGATGAAATTATTGTTCACACGAGGGTATTGCTTCGAATAAGGTAACGTTAACGTTAATGAAAGTGTGTGTGTATTTATACCTTATTTATTGAAGCACCCTCGTAGTATTCATTATCCTTACACTGCGACTTAAGTGACAGTTCAAAGGTTACTTTAAAGCAGTTTCAGGTTCATCCGATTCGAGAAAAAGTGTTATTACTCTCTCTCGTCAGTTGTGTATGTTGATTGTCTTGGTCGATCATATTAGGTGCTCTGAGTTTACAGTCGAGTCACCTGAATGGCGCTACCTAGAAGAGGAAAGGTGACACGAACCGAGCATCCAACTGGCACTAGTAGGAATGTATCGATACGTTAATAGCATCGATCATTTCCTTCCAATAACAATATTTTTTAATCGATATTTTTGTTTCTATACCTTTACACAAATGGGGCGTATGAGAGTTTCGTCACGAGGGTCTTGCCCTCATATTACCTTCTTAACACTTTGTTTAGATAATACAGAACCATTTAGAATTAGATAAATGGGGGATACCAATCACTCCTAAACAAAAATATATGTAGAGACAATTTAACGAGTCATTATTTACATACACATATTAGCTGACAAGAGGGCAGTGGTAGACTAGCCTAATTCAAAAGTATTATAGATTAATAAAAGCTTGAAAATACCCAACGGAACTTGGGAAGTAAGATATTATACCAGACAAATAATGTTATCACGAAAATTCTCACAGAGACAATTCTAGATAACAACACAATTTATATTAACTGCCTTTTATAGACAAGTATTTATCAAACAGCTAAAAGGTCTTAATATATCAACTGTTACCTTTAAATGGTCAAGTTACATAGACACATTTAATATTTACTTAGTAAATAAATGAGATAATAAAATAATCTGTAAATACGGTAGCCTTAAGGGTTCAAGCCTCGTAGACACATTTAACACTATACTTTATGACCTTAGTTGAAACATTCCAAGAATAAATTAATATAACCAACTCGAGTATAGAATAATTAACATATTAGGAATTTAATAACTTCCATAGAAAAATTCTACAAGATAAAATTAATATTATACTCAAGTAATTAATATATCAATGTATATTAACTAACTTTTAATTCTACAATTAAATATCATAATAAATTATTTATACTGGAGCTATCAAAAAAGACGACAAATTAAATAATAAGGAAAGCGCAAAATCCTAATTTTACTGATAAATACAATTAAAGTTTTATATTTTATATAGTCTAAAGTCCAAAAATATGATTCGAAATATTATGTTCAAAAGAATCAAAACCAATTAAAGTCCAGATCGATTGAAAAATAAAGCCCAAAACATCTGAAAATAGTTTAAGTCCAAATATTTAGCTAAATTACCTGATGGGTCGCAATCGAGAATTTAATCAGTAATATCTCAAAGATTATTGCAAAGGATGAAATTAAAAAGTAGTTACATAATGAATTCGTTGATGTGCCGGCTCTGGCGATTCGGCTGAGTCAAAAGGTCGTGACCACGGGTTTCCTCTGTTGCCTTTACCTCGTCATCAGAGTCAACAACAAGTGAGGGAAGCTTTGGCTGATTTGTCAGACGAGCTACAGGTTGCTTTCGCAGACCCTTTTCTATCCTCATTGCATGCCTTTTAAATAAATACATGACATGGCGCCTATGAAGTAATGTAAGAAAATAAATTTAATTAGTAACTATTGCACTTCATGAATAATGAAAATGAGTATCAGTTTGTGAAATGATTTTTTTTTATGTGAAGGAAGGGTTTTCTTTTCCTTGAATGAGGGGGGTTTGTATTTTTGCTGCGGATCACGGTTGACCAGTAGTTTGTTGCAGATTGTTCATAGAACTTCTTTCGTCTCTCCTTGAAGATTTCCATGAAGGTCTTGCTGTTTGTCAAGGTGTGGAGGTGATCTATTCTTGTTCTTATGTCCACTACCGCTATCAGTGAGAGTATTTTATTTTGGGTCATCTGTAGTTAATTGATGTGTGACTTCTTTGCGTAGCCCCATCCTACACAGCCCTAGAGGCCAATAGGTTGTATCATTATCTTGTATATTGCTAGTTTGGATTGTTGGTTGGGCTACTGTCCTTTAAAAACGGGGTATAATTGAATACACACTGCCATTGTTTTTTTGTCGGTTGATTCTATATGTTTTGTCCATGTTAATATTCTGTCAATAGTTATACCTAGGGTAGTATCTTTTGGAATGGTGTTTCTTCTTGGTAGAGAGTAAAGTTTGCTGGTGGCAGAAGTCTTCTTTTAGTTATAACCAAGGCCGTTGACTTTGCAGCGTTAACATTAATTCTCCATTTCGAGAGCCTGGTTTCAAATAGTTTGAGGTAACTTTGTATTGAGAAGGAAGAGTAAAATATGTCCCTTTCTTTGGTATACATTAACGTGCCATCCGTAAATAGTCTTACTGACATTTTTGGTTTGGTTGGCACGGCTGCCACGTAGATATTATAAAGGAAGGATGCCAGTACCTATCCTTATTGTACGCTCGTCTTTACTTGGACACTTTCTGATAGTGGACCTTCTATTGATACTTGAGACATTCTATTTTTTAGCTAGCTGTTGATTAAATGTATATCACATTGAGGGAAGTTGTACCTAAACTTTTGTACCAGGTCAATATGCCACACTTTGACAAAAGCTTTTTCCCGTCTAGAAAAATGGCTATGAGTTTTTGACGTAAGTTAAGGGCTTCTGTGGCGTCTTCAACCAAGTTAAGTAACAGATGAACGGTCTAATGTTCACTTATAAATCCAAATTGCAGGTCAAGGATTATCTCGTTGTCTTCTGCGTGTTGTTTTAGCCTTTATAAAGTTTGTATTTTAATTAACTCCTGGTCGTATTTAATAAGCTGATTAGGCGTTTATTTTGGGGAAAAAATTGCAGTTTTTGCCTGGTTTAGTTATGGATATTACCTTAGCCTCTATCCAGGAATTCAGTAAGTAAACTAATCTGAGGACTGTTTTAAGTATCCAGGTGAGTAGAGAGAGCTATTGCAATTTGTGGTGAGTTTTCAGCAACTCATTCTTGATGCAATCTAGTCCTGGTGCCTTGCTCTCAAGAATAGTTTTAATGGCAGTATGAAGTTCTTGGTCCGTATCGCGTTGGCCTTGTCCACACTTGTGTAGACCATCTCTTGTTTCCCGTAAAGGGCTGGATTTTTTCAGCTATGGCCCACGTGTTATGTAGGTTAGTGGCTGTGTCCGTGACGAAATAGATACAATTGGATCTTCTGATTCGTTTGACCGTTCCTCTAACCAGTGCTTTTAATTTCTTATATTTGGTTCACTCTTATGGGGTTCCAATTCTTTGCCAGTTTCTGCTTGCCTCTGTTTTTAGGGCTATTATATAGTTAAGTTCAGGATGGTTAATTATTATGTCTTGATGTTTAGGAGAGATCGCAGTGTTACATTTTAAGTTTTTCTGTTTTTTCGTCGAGTACAGATCTATGGCCACATCGATATCTTCCTTTGTTTCTATTTCAGCATGTCTCGGTAGTATTTCCTGTATGTCAGTTTTGTATTTTCTCTAGTCAGTTGTTCTTATTGTTGGTCGTGCCTGTTGGGTTGATGTTCCATGTTGGCATCCATTCACAAGATACATGATTACAGTCTGATTCAAGTTCTTGGATAACTGTTAGGATTTCCGATGTAATTTTAAGGATGTTTTCACATTATGTCCAGGACATATGGTCTGTGAGTTAGTTTCCTAAATAGAACGTTTGTGTTTCTGGCACTATTACGTTATAGTCAACTGCAGTTGATTGTTCTTCTAGGATTCCTCCATTTCTGTTAGTGATTATACTATTACATGTATTTTTGCTGTTTAAATCACCACCTAATAAATAATAGGTGCTTTCAGTAACTATATCAAGGTCAATTTTTAGTAGAGGGTTATTAGGATGGAGATAAACAGCTACAAAGTGATGGATCCCTTTTTGGTGTTTATATGCCGTAGCCTCTAGGTTTTCAGCGCCCTGTATATTGTTTCTATAGTGCAGGAGAAAGTCTTTTTACTAGGGCAGCTGTTCAAACATCTCAGCCTTGGTCTAGGTCAGGTCTTTAAATGCACTATCCAAATATGTGTAGCCATTATCTTGTATGTATATGGATTTCACAACTTAGGGCGATATCAACCGAGTAATTATGTAGTAAATCTTTGAATTCCTGTGCCTGCTGCAAAATTCCGTTGGCACTCCATTAGAATCCTTAGCTGCTTTTTTTCTGCTATCCAGTCTTTATTTGTCATCTTCGAGTAAGTAGAAGTCAGTGGCTGCCTCTAGGAGACTCATCAGCTTGATTGTCTTGGCCTCTGCCTGTCTTATTTTGATTAAGTACGGTCTGAGGTGTTTCAATAGTCCACGAATGTCCATTTCATTGCATATATTGGTTCTAGTATTAATTATTACACGTATTTACCTTTTATGACATTTTCCTATAACTTATACTGCTGAATATGGGAATATAGGTGAAAGATTACTGTAATAACACTAAAAAATATGTAGTGGAGGTGAAACTTAGGGAAGATATTTGGAAGCTCCACAAACAATGTTTTCTCGGGGGCCTCACGTTTGCTAAGGGGGCCCCTTCATCCAGGCCCTAGGGTGTAGTGACACTGTACATTTGTTGTCAACATTAAGGTCTCGGTCTTACAATACCCTATTAATTCTCTCCCCTTTTATTTTATTCGTTTATATAATTGGTGTTGACTGTACTATTTACAGGCAATGAGAAGCCGTGATACTTAAAATCAGTGATATTTATTTTGTTTTTCTTTTATACCCAAAACATATCGTATTCAAACGTCTTACTCCTCAACCCGAAATTACCTCGCACTTACAAAACAGCACTCGACAATCTTTACTGATAAATAGCCCTTGGTACATATCATATGTTAACAATAACCATCAATTATTATGCAGAAAGACTAAAATATTAAGTCACTATTTAAAAAGAATCAAAGCAGAAATTTCTGAAATCAAAACTAAAATAATATGTCAATATTAATAAGAATAATAAAATAAGCAATATTTAATATCAATAATTTAAAAAATGTCAATAGATATTAATATTTATGCAGGTATCAATTAATACCTAATATCAAGGTTGTCAGGGCATGTAAAACAGAATAATTTTACCGGTTGTTCTCTTTGGCTGTAAAACGTGGCCTCATAACTTACATGACGAAAACAAATGTAGGGTGTTCGAAAACAAGGTGCGTAGGAAGATATTTAGCCCGAAAAGGGATGAGGCTACCGCGGAGTGGAGGATGTTACAGAAGGATGAGTTACATACCATGTACTCGTCACAAGACATTGTAGATTACTTGGGGCAGGACAAGCAACGTAAATGGAAGACTCTAGAAAAATATTCATAGTATTGATTGGTTTACCCAATGAGAAGAGCTAGATGCAGATGGGAGGATGACATTGGAACGTACCTGAAAGAGATAGCGTGTAATGAGGTGGAATGGATAGAATTAGCTCAAGATAGGGAGAGGTGTCGTACTTTTGTAAGTGTGGCAAGTCTATCTTTCTAGGAGAACAAAAGCAGCCATGTCTAATATCAAGTGTAAAACAATGTAAATATCTTTGACATGTCTAGTAAGTGAGATGACTGGGCTAGTTTCTAAGAAGCCACCAGTTCAACCCGAGGAACAATGTTGTTGCCGAGTGACAGCATGAGGTCTTGTTCTGAGCTCATGTGACACACGTGTCTAGTTTTAATTGATGTCGATCCCGCGGTGTCAGAACCTTACTTACCCCTGTAGCTACGCCTGCCACAGGTTGAACACCACTGTTATGGACCCTGGAAATCAGTTCACTCCCATCCACAACTATGTCCCACGACAATATGGGTAAAACCGTGGGAATTCGTGGGGACGGGCTGAATAGGTCTTCTTCCTCTGTTCAAACGTGAACATGTATCAGCCATCAAAGATAGACACGGCCCACTGCCCCCCACCCCACTCACGCCTAACAACCAGATATCACTGGGGGACAGTGACAGCGATCATTTTAAAGGTTTTTGTAGATACATCAGACTATCCGTTTGGGCTATCCATATATCTACATTAAGAGTGAAGAAAGTATAATGTAGTATTGCTATTTTATAATAAATAGCATTGATATTGTCTATCAAAAGTGTCAGATGTAGATCACTTGACTTGACATATGAACACATGAAAGAAGATTTATTATTCATTCACGAGCTAAGTTTACCTGGATGACAGCTCGAAATATTACTAGAAGTAATCTCTAATATATCACTACGTCAACAGCTGACATCTATCTCTGTGGATGACTAATGAAAACAGAAGGTAATATATTATTGTGATAGTTAGCCACAGTAATTAATGCCAGTATTATTTATATATTTATTTGAGATCTGACACAAAGTTTATTTATAGTTCTATTCCCCTTAAAAAAATTAACACCACTTTCCCAAAAACCTCTAACGAATATTGCTTCAAGATGGCGACTGACGAATTTAAACCATGTGGTTGAACATAACGGTAAACAAGTTTTTTAGAATGATGCACGCAGTTGATGAAAATATTTTATTCAGTTAAATATTTCAAAATACGATAAAATACTCATAAAATTATGTATTGTTTGTAAAAAAATGACAACAATTTTCTCTTTTCCAAGTAAATACGATGCCTGTATTAAAAGGTGTGCACTATATTACACAAAAACAGTAACGTTTCTAAACGAAAAAAAAGTACTTTTAATTATGTTTAAAATATTGTTTCGGGTTGGACAAAAAGAAATTATTTAATAATAATATTTAGCCCCACGTCTTACTACCCGTTCGGGTTATACGCTTTAAGTACTAATTACTCTAATGGATTATGAATTGGGAAGGTTTAATTAGAGGAAGTGAACCAGCATTTATGTGGAGGGAGAGTGGAAAACCATTTAGGAAAAACCACCCCCAGTTCACCCGACCGAGATTCGAACCTCGTCCTCCCCGTCCTCAGCAGTCGAGCTCAACACGACAAGCGCGTCAGCCAACTACGCCACTGAGGCGGGTAAGAAATTATTTTAAAAAATTAAATAGTATGAGAAAACTTTAGTTTACGTGATTTTAAATGTAATGTATAACAGATAATTAAAGATCTTTATATTTATAACAAAACTGTGATCTTTTACAAGTGTTGGCAACCCAAAACCTTAACATATAATTTTTGAACTGTCATCCAGGTAAAACCTATCGTGAATGGAGTATAGTATATTTTCTAGCTATAACAAAAAAGGTTCTTCGTGTGAAAGTTGAGTTGCACATCTCCTGGATATCCTCATATTTAAATTACTTGGATAGAGATGGAGGAACTAGAGGTAGGAGGAAATGTAACTACACTTGCGTGAAGTGAGTATAGGAAGACATCAATGAAAATACATCCTTATTACATCCAACAGGGATTAGAGCTTTTTTCTCTCATTCAGCACCAAAGCAAGTCTCAAAAAAGATGGCACATTAGGCCCACCGGTGCGGATATTGATAATACTATGAACTGCTCCAAAATGCGAGCTCAACATTTATTCTACAAAGCTGAAAACATGGATTTTAATCACATTTGTTCTATATTTTAAAATTTGCATTGATTTTTTAAGTCCCTTGTATATAACCTCAATGTACAGTACCTGTAACTTGGTGTATACCGATATCATGGTTCAAGTTAACGTGCCCTGGCAGTACTGAGCTTGCCGTGCAGTGCTGGTATCTAGCGGCGCCTGAGAGAACCACTCAGTCTGTCCCCCTCCACCGTACAGTGAAAGTAGAAAGAGGGAGGGCGGCCAAAGTAGGAAGATATCAATTAACATAATGGGCTATTCAGCGGCAATAGGACACCTCGTGCAGTGTCACGCGGTATGTGTTGGTCCGACATCTGGGACAGTTGTCTGTATTTACAACCTCGGACTGACCAAAACACTTTCCTTAGCACAATCCGAGGAGTTGGATTTCTACAGTAAGATCCCGGTAGAAAGAATGTTTTAAATTCCAAATATATTATGTTACGTCCAACATTTATAACATTTTACTATACGAGTGTTGCTATTTTATATATTTATTGATATTATCTATCATAATTTAAAGCTACGGATCACATTAGACCTACTTGACGTATGAACACAGTAAATTAATTTTAGTAACATTTATAGCTGCTAGACACTGTTCTCTAAACTATAATCTTACTACTGTCCAATTTTCATAGTAAGAACCTTATCCGCCAGCTATAAAAGCTATTAGATCTACTTTAATGCATTCGCAGGTCAATCATGTAATATACTGCTGTCACTTTTGATATATATATATATATATATATTGCCAATAACAATAAAATAACACTAAAACTATATTAAAATGTCATGAATATTGGCCTAAAAATACAGGTTTGTATTTTCCAAAGGACCCTATTTATGAAAATTGACTTATTAGTATGATCTCCTCTTTGTTATCGCCACATTTTACTACCCTTTCGGATTTTACGCCTATATGCTAATTACTCTGTCTAATGTGTTAGGGATTAGCATGGTTGAATTTAGAAGAAGTGTGCACGCAATTGCGTGGAGGAAGATTGAAAAAACAATTTAGGGAAAAACACCCTACTTACACCCGACCGGGATTGGAACCTTGATCTACCCATCGTCGACAGTCCAGTCTACTGCGAAAGTGATTCCTTAAACCATGGGACCACCGAAGTGGGTAGCATGATCCTGTTAGGAAGAAAGTAGAACATATTTTGGAGGCCAACATTGAAAACATTAAGATGGATGCTAACTAAACCTTATACTATACTTTTGTTTTACTTATTGAATAAAATATTTGTTTAGTTAGTAATTTTGTTTCCCGGGTCTTAGTTTTAATCCAAGGTCTGACGTAGGGTCACAGTTTGATTGATTTATTAAAAAGGTTACACAGTATGTTTTAACCCGACTGAGAATATAACTTAGAACCTCTAAATAAGTAGGAGTCTGAACTCTGTGATAATCTTTATTTGAAAAATGATAACAATATTATAACAGGTGTTGATAAGTATATTTTTGGAACTCTTTGTTGTTTTGAGCTATATTCATTGACAAAAACATTTTTATAGTTAAAACGCGCTAATTCCCAAAATCCACCAAATGAATAAATAACAACAGGAAATGTAAAATAAACAATACGTAGAGCAAAACCCTTTCAGACATAAATAAAACGAATTAATACATTTTCTTGAGAAGCCAAATGTTTGGTAAAAAAAAAATGGCACTTATAAATAAAGAAGTGTCGTGTCAGCTAAGAAAAAATAAAAATGAGATCAAACGAATGACGTTCCTAGGACTGTGATAATTATGTTCATGTCGTCAAGTTTTATTTGATCTGCGAGCATATTTTAGTTTCCTTCCCGACCGATTTTAAAACCTGAAGGCGAGAACAGACTGAAGTTCTAAAAACAATATTGTTCAAGCTTCTTTCTTCGCTAATCCAACTTTTAATTAGTATTGTTTATTTATTTATATAAGTGTTTATTTTAGGTGTTTCTAACCAGATATTTTGATGTTTACGATTGTTCATCTTTTAGATTTCAGCAAAGTTGTACTCTGATCATGTATCAACTATTTCCTCTCCTATTTGTTTTGTACTTTTTATGTGTTTTTAATCTTTGTATATATTACACGTTTTTTAATTGCAATGATATGCAATTTTCTAATATTTTGATGTAATAACATATTTTCACACGGTATTTGGTATTAACAAGTTTTCCAACAGTGCTTACGTCTTACTACTCATCTACCCGCCTAGGTGGCGTAGTTGGCTAACGCGCTTGTCGTGTTGAGCTTCGACTGCTGAGGACGGGGAGATCGAGGTTCGAATCTCGGTCGGGTGAACTGGGGGTGGTTTTTCCTAAATGGTTTTCCACTCTCTATCCACGCAAACGTGGGTTCACTTCCTCTAATTCAACCTTCACAATTCCCAATTCATTAGAGTAATTAGTACTTAAAGCGTATAGCCCGAACGGGTAGTAAGACGCAGTGCTAAATATTATTATTACTATTATTATTATTATTACTACTCATCTGGGCTGTTTTCATATTGATACAATTTATTGAGGTAGATAACTAACTAGTTTCTCTGATTACTATCAAATTACTGGAGAACTACAACCCACAGGAAGTAAGGATGTGTAATGAGGGGAAAAAAAGACCAAAAACTATACAAACCTCCCCCATCGCAGGAAAATCCTCCCTTCACACAAAAAACAAACAAAAAACCCAAATATTCACATTTAATATTCAATTTCATAAATTAATAAAGTGTAATATTTACTGATCACACTGTATTTTCTTAAAGCAAATCAAAGGGCAAGTTCATGTATTTAAACAACCGTGCAAAGACGATAACGGTATGTGAACGCCGCCTGTGGTTCTCAGGACAAATCAGCAAAAGCCTCCCTTACTTTTCATTTAGTATAATGGCAAATGGGGAATAAAAAATAAACGGGGAAACCCACACTATTTCCCAGATTCAAATTTGGATTAGAGTTTCGAAAAAAAAAACCTTTTGATTTGGATTAGAAAATTATCCCATTTTGACTACGTACGAGAAAAAACAAGATAGAGCCAATTTCTGTATAAATTATTATTATTATTAGCACCGGGTCTAACTACCCGTTCGGGTTATACGCACTTACGCTAATGTGTAATGGTAGGGTGATTGTGAGATGAAATGGAGGACCAACAGTTTAACGTTCGAACCACGGTGGAGGCCTGGCATTCCCCACATTTACAAGATGTCTTGTCAGAGGTGAAGGAAGGGTTTGGTAATCAGATAGATCTTTGCCGGGACCGAGGATTGAACCCCGGCCTCCAGAATAGAAGTCTGACACCTTACCCCTAGACCGCCAGCTCACCTTCTGTATAAATTGTTATATATAATATATACATACATATACGTATGTGTATAAGTTCAATGGACCTACAAAAAAAAACAAGACAGACAGTATTGACGAAACCTGGTTGGTTTTTGGCGCGCTTCCATTTTATTGTTTTTTTTATCGTTGAAGAAAAGAGTGATTGACCGTGATTTCCGGTCCTCCAAGTTTAATCCATAGATTCTCCTTTTCATTTTCCGGTCGCGGCCCATTCTGTTCGTCTCTCATCTTTTCTGGCATGTCCATATTTCCGTGGTTCCATGGTCCAGTAACTCACATGTTCGTGCATTTAATGTTCCATCTTTGATCTCTTGGTGACAAATAAATGAATGAGTTCGAGTGAGGGCATTTATAATTAGCTTTAACCGTTCCCTGATATTGGTCTATATGTACTAGCTTGGCTGAATTAAAGGCCAGACCCGTTGAGAGCTGTTGGGAAAGCAGGCGGTCTGAGTTTGACCCCAAGCTAGTGTACTTATTCGACCCCGGCTGTTGTGAATGTAAATATTTTCTCAAGGGGAATGAAAGACACCAAGTTATGGATGTTATAACACAACCCAATTCTAACCTAATATAAGGCACAACATGTTATTAAGTCTGTGCAAAATGAGATGGAAATCTGGGGATCGAGGGATCTGAATTCGTACTTTCTCCCGAAATCTTCCAGGTATGATTTTGAAAGTCAAGGAAAAGTAGCTAGAGGGAATATACATAAACTTATAATGTGAAACTATCTCGTTAAAGAGAATATTTATGGAAAGCGAGAAAAGATCAGTGTTTTCTTTTGCAGTTTTTATATAAAAACTTTTTTTGGTCAAATAAATAAAATATTGCTTCGATACGAACACAGAGATTAATTTTCTTCACGTGGTTATGTCAACAGTAGTTGAATATCTCTCAAGGGTGTCTTGGAATTTAATGACAAACTTTTCTCTTCATTAAAAAGGTTTGACATCTAATGTCGCTATGCCTGTGACAGATATTCAAGAACCGTTAATATTACCACGTGAGGAAAAATAAACTTAATTGTTTTTACTGAAGCAATATTTTAGTTATTTCGGCCAAAAAAAAAGTTTTTCTATAATAACTGCAAACACACTAGCTTTTCTCTCGTCCTTTATATCCTCACCTTAAGGGGGTCACCTACAGCAGCAATGAGACGCGTTGGAGGTGTGCTTTGATTACGGTTTATTCAAGAATTAATTTTTTATTTAAAAAAATATTGGCACCAAAATGGAGGCGATAGGCACTAACTTATTTCTATAGGATTAAAAACAATACATTTTAAGTTTTTGTTTTTGATAATTCCTAAACAAATGAAAAATAAGTACAATTAACTAATTTTTAACGACGCTTGACGCTAAATATCTAATTTCTGAGATCAAAATAAGTTATTAGAAACATAGATCTAGCCTTTCTAAAATAAATAAAGTAATATTGTAATATTGGGTCACAACCATATGGGGAAACTAGTTTTTATTTATATTGATTAGTAATATTTTCTTTTATCACACATGACGTGGTTAAACAATAAAAAGTGATAGCCCTTTTGATAAAGGCGTAATTTGAATGTTGATTTAAGTTGGCTGGTGACTAATTTATAAAGTATACCTTTATATAGAAGTACCAAATTTAACATTTTTGATTGCAACCATTTTAATAAATGACCATCTATTTGATTGTTCATTATCATTTTTGTTAGAACATTTTTACACTAATATCTCACATTCACTTTTTTAATGTTTTTAGCAGCACATAACCTACATACTAGCTTAATTATAGAACAAATAAGACTAGTTTTATTACTGTCAAAGAAACCCCGCTTTAATAAATATTAGTTATTGTATGCTTGCTTACTCTATGGCATTAGCAACTAGAAAGTTAACTGCCTCACTTTTAAAAATACGCCACCTATCCCTATCTGGAGCTAGTTCTATCCAGTCACCCTCATTACACCTTATACCTATCTGGAGCTAGTCCTATCCAGTCCAACTGATTACACCCTCTCCCTATCTTTAGCTAGTTCTATCCAGTCCACCTCATTACACCCTATCCCTATCTGGAGCTAGTCCTATCCAGTCCACCTCATTTTCCTCTATCCCT